>RXON01002973.1:0-128899 GCA_009667805.1 Leptobrachium leishanense
CACGGGTCAGTCTCCCGCACTAGGGAATAAATATACTCCAACACAATTGTGAGTTTTTATCATTTATATAGTTTACTAAAATATTTGAGCGGATGTTGAAGCACGGTATTCACAAGTATTATTACAATATTTTCGTATTACGGTAAAACGCGCAGCGGAAAAGAAACGAAACACGAGGCTTCGTATTTCGGAAAATAAAATATTCGCGACCGAACATAAAAGAATGCAATTTTCCGATAGTTCAGAAAAAGGGACACGTAACGAAACCCCAAACATACAATCCCTTTCGTATTACGGCAAACGCGCAGCGGAAAAAGAGAAAAATGTATTCGGAACGTATCTTTGTCTTTAACCCCCGTTCCGATTCGTAAAAGGAAATGAGTCCTGTACAAGTTAAGTTCCAGAATGTGAGAAGCGTATCTGTGTGTGTGTGGTACCCGGGTACTGTTCAACTGGCCAGTGAATTTATTAAAGAAAGGTCTTCGACTAGTCAGTTGGGGCCCTGTAAACTTTAAAGAGAAACAGCAGCTTGACCTTAATCATACAACAGCCTTGGAGGCCTCTCACCCATCCGACGCAGGCTTTAGGCTCCGCTGACCCAGGACGTCTCTCCGCCGGATCTTGACTGGGGATACTAGCGGCCGGATCCGTTGTCTACCTTCCTGCAGCTTGTCCAGCTCCCCGCCTGCTCTCTCGTTCGATTCCGCCGGTCTGCAGCTGTTGTCTGGGTACTGGCAAGTCTCCTTCTCCTCAGGTGGAGTGACCCAAATAGGAATTACAGGTCTCCCTCAGGCTTTGGCCTAGCTCCTCAGCGGTCTCCTCAGTGCATCTGCTTTCTCTCATCCCTGGCGCGCTCTCGAACTTTCTCCACGAGGCAGAGGATGTAAGACTCCAGTCTCCACCCACTTCCTGGCTTCTTGCAAAGCATGCCAGTTATTGTAGTCCCAATGTCCAGCATCTCTGATTGCGATAGTCTCCATCTTGTGGCCAAAAATAGGTACTGCCACAGCAAGATTTTTAGCACAGCGCTACACTGGTTTCAGCACCGAATCGTGTCCCGGGAAACATGGCCGCTCTGGCAGCCCTATGAAAGACACCGGCTGGGGATAGACTGCGGTGTCACACGTCCCTGGAGTAGCGTCGGTATGGCTTGCGGGTACTGGTTGTGCATTGGGGTACCGGGGCGGCTCGCTGGTGGTGGGAGGAGTGGGATTCCATGCTCTTTTGCTGGAGATTCAGGCAGGGCAGGGAGCGGGGTGTCTCTGGCAAAACACACAATGTATAAAACTCAACAAAAAGGACAAAAACATGAAGAAAGCCCTAAACTTTATGTCTGAGGAAACGACAGGAAGATCCCACGCTCCGCCACGATGTCTGCTGGCGCCATGCCACGGTGTGATGGGAAGAACTGGGAGCATCTCCAGCAGGTGCTACTGGGCACAGAGTGGCAATGATTCAATGGAGAGACAGAGGAGAGAGAGAGAGACAGGAGGGAGAGACAGGAGGGAGAGAGAGACAGAGGAGGGAGAGAGAGACAGGAGGGAGAGAGAGACAGAGGAAGGAGAGACAGGAGGGAGAGAGAGACAGGAGGGAGAGAGAGACAGAGGAGGGAGGGAGAGACAGGAGGGAGAGAGAGACAGGAGGGAGAGAGACAGAGGAGGGAGGAGAGACAGGAGGGAGAGAGAGACAGAGGAAGGAGAGACAGGAGGGAGAGAGAGACAGGAGGGAGAGAGAGACAGGAGGGAGGGAGAGACAGGAGGGAGAGAGAGACAGAGGAAGGAGAGACAGGAGGGAGAGAGAGACAGAGGAGGGAGGGAGAGACAGGAGGGAGAGAGAGACAGAGGAGGGAGAGAGAGACAGGAGGGAGAGAGAGACAGAGGAAGGAGAGACAGGAGGGAGAGAGAGACAGGAGGGAGAGAGAGACAGAGGAGGGAGGGAGAGACAGGAGGGAGAGAGAGACAGAGGAGAGAGAGACAGAGGAGGGAGAGAGAGACAGGAGGAGAGAGAGACAGAGGAAGGAGAGACAGGAGGGAGAGAGAGACAGGAGGGAGAGAGAGACAGAGGAGGGAGGGAGAGACAGGAGGGAGAGAGAGACAGAGGAAGGAGAGACAGGAGGGAGAGAGAGACAGGAGGGAGAGAGGAGACAGGAGGAGGGAGGAGAGACAGGAGGGAGAGAGAGACAGAGGAGGGAGAGAGAGACAGGAGGGAGAGAGAGACAGAGGAAGGAGAGACAGGAGGGAGAGAGAGACAGGAGGGAGAGAGAGACAGAGGAGGGAGGGAGAGACAGGAGGGAGAGAGAGACAGAGGAAGGAGAGACAGGAGGAGAGAGAGACAGGAGGGAGAGAGAGACAGAGGAGGGAGGGAGAGACAGGAGGGAGAGAGAGACAGAGAGAGACAGGAGGCAGAGACACAGGAGGGAGAGAGAGACAGAGGAGGGAGAGAGAGACAGGAGGGAGAGAGAGACAGGAGGGAGAGAGAGACAGAGGAGGAGAGAGAGACAGGAGGGAGAGAGAGACAGGAGGGAGAGAGAGACAGAGGAGGGAGAGAGAGACAGAGGAGGGAGAGAGAGACAAAGGAGGGAGAGAGACAGGAGGGAGAGAGAGACAGGAGGGAGAGAGACAGGAGGGAGAGAGAGACAGGAGGGAGAGAGACAGAGGAGGGAGAGAGAGACAGGAGGGAGAGAGACAGAGGAGGGAGAGAGAGACAGGAGGGAGAGAGACAGAGGAGGGAGAGAGAGACAGGAGGGAGAGAGAGACAGGAGGGAGAGAGAGACAGAGGAGGGAGAGAGAGACAGAGGAGGGAGAGAGAGACAGGAGGGAGAGAGAGACAGAGGAGGGAGAGAGAGACAGGAGGGAGAGAGAGACAGAGGAGGGAGGGAGAGACAGGAGGGAGAGAGAGACAGGAGGGAGAGAGACAGGAGGGAGAGAGAGACAGGAGGGAGAGAGACAGAGGAGGGAGAGAGAGACAGGTGGGAGAGAGACAGAGGAGGGAGAGAGAGACAGGAGGGAGAGAGACAGAGGAGGGAGAGAGAGACAGAGGAGGGAGAGAGAGACAGGAGGGAGAGAGAGACAGAGGAGGGAGAGAGAGACAGAGGAGGGAGAGAGAGACAGGAGGGAGAGAGAGACAGAGGAGGGAGAGAGAGACAGGAGGGAGAGAGAGACAGAGGAGGGAGAGAGAGACAGGAGGGAGAGAGACAGAGGAGGGAAAGCGACAGAGGAGGGAGAGAGAGACAGGAGGAATAATCACCCCACAGCGCTGCTCCCCCTCATCCACAGCACCGCTCCCCATTCCCACAGCGCCGCTCCCCCCTCACCCCACAGCGCTGCTCCCCCATCACCCCACAGCGCTGCTCCCCCCTCACCCCACAGCGCTGCTTCCCCATCCCACAGCGCCACTCCCCCTCACTCCACAGCGCTGCTCCCCCATCCCACAGCGCCACTCCCCCTCACTCCACAGCGCTGCTCCCCCACCCACAGCGCCACTCCCCCTCACTCCACAGCGCTGCTCCCCCATCCCACAGCGCCACTCCCCCCTCACCCCACAGCACTGCTCCCCCCATTCCCACAGTGCCACTCCCAAGGAAGCTGCATTGACACGTGACCTTGTTAGGGTACAGAGATCTGTTACACACGCTATAGACACGGCAAACAGATTACAGTCTAAAAGACAGCAGATAACGGGCAGTGTGTCTCCCCCACAATATCTATAGAGCGTCTCCCCCACAATGTCTATAGAGCATCTCCCCACAATATCTATAGAGCGTCTCCCCCACAATATCTATAGAGCGTCTCCCCCACAATGGCTATAGAGCGTTTCCCCCACAATGTCTATAGAGCGTCTCCCCCACAATGTCTATAGAGCGTCTCCCCCACAATATCTATAGAGCATCTCCTCCAAAATATCTATAGAGCGTCTCCCCCACAATGGCTATAGAGCGTCTCCCCCACAATATCTATAGAGCGTCTCCCCCACAATATCTATAGAGCGTCTCCCCCACAATGTCTATAGAGCATCTCCCCTACAATGTCTAGAGCGTCTCCCCCACAATATCAATAGAGCATCTCCCCCATAATGTCTATAGAGCGTCTCCCCCACAATGTCTATAGAGCGTCTCCCCCACAATGTCTATAGAGCGTCCCCCCACAATATCTATAGAGCGTCTCCCCCACAATATCTATAGAGCGTCTCCCCCACAATGTCTATGAGCATCTCCCCCACAATGTCTAGAGCGTCTCCCCCACAATATCAATAGAGCATCTCCCCCATAATGTCTATAGAGCGTCTCCCCCACAATGTCTATAGAGCGTCTCCCCCACAATGTCTATTGAGCATCTCCCCCACAATGTCTATAGAGCGTCTCCCCCACAATATCTATAGAGCGTCTCCCCCACAATATCTAGAGCGTCTCCCCCACAATATCAATAGAGCGTCTCCCCTACAATGTCTATAGAGCTTCTCCCCACAATATCTATAGAGCGTCTCCCCCACAATGTCTATAGAGCTTCTCCCCACAATATCTATAGAGCATCTCCCCACAATATCTATAGAGCGTCTCCCCCACAATGTCTATAGAGCATCTCCCCACAATATCTATAGAGAGTCTCCCCCACAATGTCTATAGAGCTTCTCCCCACAATATCTATAGAGCATCTCCCCCACAATATCTATAGAGCGTCTCCCCCACAATGTCTATAGAGCGTCTCCCCCACAATATCTATAGAGCGTCTCCCCCACACAATGTCTATGAGCATCTCCTCCACAATATCAATAGAGCGTCTCCCCCACAATATCTATAGAGCGTCTCCCCCACAATATCTATAGAGCGTCTCCCCCACAATGTCTATAGAGCATCTCCCCCATAATGTCTATAGAGCGTCTCCACCACAATGTCTATTGAGCTTCTCCCCACGATGTCTATAGAGCGTCTCCCCCACAATATCTATATAGCGTCTCCCCCACAATATCAATAGAGCGTCTCCCCCACAATGTCTATAGAGCATCTCCCCCACAATATCAATAGAGCGTTCTCCCCACAATGTCTATAGAGCGTCTCCCCCACAATGTCTATAGAGCGTCTCCCCCACAATGTCTATAGAGCTTCTCCCCCACAATGTCTATAGAGCTTCTCCCCACGATGTCTATAGAGCTTCTCCCCACAATATCTATAGAGCGTCTCCCCACGATGTCTATAGAGCGTCTCCCCCACAATGTCTATAGAGCATCTCCCCACAATATCTATAGAGCTTCTCCCCACGATGTCTATAGAGCTTCTCCCCACAATATCTATAGAGCGTCTCCCCACAATGTCTATAGAGCGTCTCCCCCACAATGTCTATAGAGCGTCTCCCCCACAATATCTATAGAGCGTCTCCCCCACAATATCTATAGAGCGTCTCCCCCACAATATCTATAGAGCGTCTCCCCCACAATGTCTATAGAGCGTCTCCCCCACAATGTCTCTGCCCAGTTACAGTCAGACCTTTGTCTTATCTCTAAAGGCCAATCCCACCCCATCCTTCAAACTGTCCCCCAAAACCTCCAAGATGCCCACCGGCCTCGCTGAAATCTCCAAGCCGTGTTACTTTATAGCACAAAGCGCCTGAGCGACCCAACAGATCCACGCGGCTCTGCAGCCACAGCACTCAGGGGAGATATATATATATATACATACACATGCAGAGAGACGGGGGGAGGGGAGGGAATGCCTAATATAGAAACGAAGCAAGGAGAGAAAGACATAACAAGAGAGCAAGGTCATTAAATAATGCAAGAGCAGACACGGAGAGGGAGGTGTACGTATATATATATATGCGCACAGAGAGAGTGAGAGGGAGGTGTACATATACAGTCAGGTGCAGAAATATTGGGACATGGACACAATTGTAACATCTTTGGCTCTATACACCACCACAATGGAGTTGGAATGAAACAAACACAATGTGCTTTAACTGCAGACTGTCAGCTTTAATTTGAGGGTATGTACATCCACTCAGGTGAACGGTGTAGGACTTACAGCAGTTTGCAGATGTGCCCCCACTTGTTAAGGGACCAAAGGTAATGGGACAGAATAATAATCATAAATCAAACTTTCCCTTCTTAATACTTGGTTACAAATCCTTTGCAGTCAATCACAGCCTGAAGTCTGGAACGCATAGACATCACCAGACGCTGGGTTTCATCCCTGGTGTTGCTCTGCCAGGCCTCTACTGCAACTGTCTTCAGTTCCTGCTTGTTCTTGGGGCATTTTCCCTTCAGTTTTGTCTTCAGCAAGTGAAATGCTGCTCAATGGGATTCAGGTCAGGTGATTGACTTGGCCATTGCATAACATTCCACTTCTGTCCCTTCAAAAACTCTTTGCTTGCTTTTGCAGTATGCTTTGGGTCATTGTCCATCTGCACTGTGAAGCGCCGTCCAATGAGTTCTGCAGCATTTGGCTGAATGTGAGCAGATAATATTGCCTGAAACACTTCAGAATTCATCCTGCGGCTTTTGTCAGTGTATAGAGCCAAAGATGTTACAATTGTGTCCATGTCCCAATATTTCTGGACCTGACTGTATATATACATAGAGTGAGAGGGAAGTGTACGTATATATACATGGAGCGGAAGGTGTATGTGACGGAACTGTTCCCTTCCATCTGTCCTGACTCTCCAGACACCCCTTCGTTGCGGTCAGCCCGGCTACTGGGAGCGCTGTCCTCAGCGCCTCGAGCAGCTTGACCCGCCTGCTTCTGTTCCTCTGCCCTGGAGCCGTTAGGAATTTCCAGAAGGCCGCTCGGTGCCTTCTGAGGTTGAGTGTATAGTGTAGCGTCGCTGAAATAAAACACCAGACGCGGCTGTATGTTTTAAAACAGGATTCTCTCTCTGTCTCAGTCTCTGAGAGTTCTGACTTTTAATGAACAAAAACGCCACCATTTATGCTGAAATCCAACAGCCATAATTTGCATAAATGACGCACCTCGTCCTACTAAAATGCTAATTAGGGATTTACAATAAACATTCTTTACATTCTTTAGCCTTTAGCTCACACAACATTTACATAATCTATTGTTCTAACACATCAGATTAAAGACAAACACTATCCCAGACTTCTTGAATCAAATATGCAGCCAGATAAGGGGGGAAAGCCCTGTTGCATAAATTACACAGCAGTAAAGCTTGTTTACTGGCTATACAGAAACACATTTACCTACAGGAATATAAGTATATTTAAAACTAATTTAAACTAAAACCAAACGATGTAAAATATATTTAAAAATACACGATACAAATGAACATAAAGTCTCTTGGGGTTTGAAGCGTGGAGCGTTACGTCAGCTCCAAGACAGTGTACACATATATATATATACATAGAGCAGGAGGTGTACGTATATATACACATAGAGCGGGAGAGATATACACCTAGAGAGACACCCACATGGGGTGACACAGAGGCACACACGGGACACACACACAGAGACACACATATAGTTACACACGGGACACACACAGAGATGCTATAGCTGTGCACACACTGCTTTGTTGAAGCTGGGGTTGCTGTGTGTTTCGCCGCGTCGTATAAAAAGCTCTTTTTTCCTTCTTTCTGTAAACTGAATATTAAATCAAAATGCTCCAAAAACAATGCGCCTAATGAGGACGGAATAATTAGCGCGCTGACCTTTCCAGGGAACAGCGAGGAGAGCGACGCCTCATTATAACCACCAGCACAGGGAGGGGGATACAGGAACACGACTTCATTATCACACCCCCCCCCCGGCCGCCGTGATTTATTACACCCTGCGTGGGCATGACAGCCTGTAGGGGAACCCAAATGCATCAAGACTGCATCTCCCATCATGCTCAGCCAATCACATACTGTCAGTCATGGGACATACGTTCCTCTGTCTTACTGGCCCATGTCAGGGGTGACCACCCATGATATGTGCAGGGGACCCTGGGACAAAGCCTGTGCCCCTTCATGCCACACAGGACTGTCACACCAATAAACCAACAAATTTCCCAGTGGGCCGCAGCGTTTGAGGCCGGTCAGAGCTCTGACTCGAGGGATCGATTAATCTGGTCTGAACCAGGAAACGCTTATTAACCCCTTGCTGGACCACCAGGGGTTTACCCGCTCCCTGTAACACAATACAGGCAGGAGAGGAGGGAAAATGGGATATTTATCAGTGTTTTTTGGAATGGACAGTGTTGGAAAGGAGGCGGGGCTTTAAAGGCCATATAAGTGACCTAAAACCCTCTGTGTTTGTGTTTAGCGCGAGGATTCCAAAGAGCAGAGGGTAATGTTTAAGTGCTACCATGTGACTCCAGCAGCCAATCAGGAAGTGGAATCTAACACGCTGACCCGAGAGGCTCCCAGCACTCCCCAGTGCAGGAAACAGGAAGTGGCTGGCGGAGGAGGACGCAAGGCGCTCGCAGGAAGTGCAGATTATTCAGAAACCGCATTGTGAAAGGATAAAAACACTGAATATTTAAATGTCTGAGCGAAATCCGAGCCATTTCTTAAAATTACGTTTATTATCTGTTAAATGCCTTTAAGGAGGTTTAATGACTTTTATTATCGGGGCCCGGATGAAGCCGCTCCTTCTCTGACCCCTTTATTTATAGCTATTAGTGACTGTGAATTCTTATTAGGGATGTGCGTTTCGGGTTTCGGAATTTCGGAATTTTCACGAAATTTCCCGATTCGTGTTTTCGGATCCGGCCGAATTTCCGAAAATTTTTAGATCCGAAAACTGCAGATCCGAAAAGTTTTCCGAGCCGAAACAAAATATTTTCGGAATTTTCGAATGGACTTGAAATGTGTCAAATCGAAATTTATTGCTTTGAAACGAGGAGAACAGACGTTCCAAAAAAACGAAAATTTTCGAAGTTACGAAAAGTCGATACAAAAAACGAACAAAGTGACACGAAAATATGAAAAACGGTCGATATTCCGAAAACATGTACAATTCCGAAAAACGAAAATTCCCAAAATTACGAAAAGTCGATACAAAAACGAGCAAAGTGACACGAAAATACGAAAAATGGTCGATATTCCGAAAAAATATGTACACGAAAAACGAGTCGAGCCGAACCGAATCGAAACAGAAATCGGTTGAAACGAGCCGAATCGAAAAGTTTAAAAATCCGAAAAATCGAACCGAATCGAACCAAAAAAAAAAAAATCGGTGCACAAGCCTAATTCTTATGACATCATAGAAATTGTAAGAAACCTGAGATTCCATAGTTTTAGAGTGGGAGTCCATAACTGGGCGTCTCACAATCCTTCCAGGTGTCTACTAAGCTTGTATTCAGCCGGTGGAAAACACGGGATACACTATATACGTCTGCACCTTGCGGGGTATCAGCACCATGGGGGGGGGGGTCGTTGTATTAAGTTCAGGGGCTACTTCTGATCAGAGATAAAGTTGTCCCTTTAATGAATTGCTCGCTTAGATGGTTATTGTTGATGTTATCCTGGTGGCATGATGGCCGCCGAGCCTTCACCCTCCGACAATCGGTGAAAATCTTGACAAGCGCAGGATCATTTGTATAAACGCGGCGCCTCCGGGGTACGAGCCGCGGCTTTTCACTCCGTGAAGTCTACAATGAAGATTGATCATCCAGTGCAGCTGTTTGCGAGTCGGAAGCTTCACTTCAGTCACTGGAGACAAATGTTATGTTGAAGAGGACATCAGGAGGACAATATGGAGGAAAAAAGACGGCCCCGATACCAGGAATATAACTGTATGAACCACCTGCAATTAATTCAACCATCTGCTCCATTAACTTCATCACTGAATGTTTGATGGCCCCCCCCCCAGGGTCACAGTGTGCATGAGGTGCCCACTGCTGCTTTGTCGCTCAGCCCAATAAATTCCCACCCACACATTTCATTTATTTCAAATCTTAGATATTTTATTGCAGGTCACAGCGTAACACCATGTAAACAATAACAGTGCTGTAACAACTGTATTAATACACACATGTCTATAAACATAAACAATATCAACCCTGAACACAATTCTTAACTGTTAAACCTGACACTTAACCAGCACCGTCTCCTACCCCCGCTGTGACGAGGAGGTAAACCACCACGTCAACCCCTATCCAAGTCTCTGACATTAACGAACCTGCTTTAAATGATGGGCATGTGGGTGGGCTTTTTCTCCCATGTCTGCCCCGGTACCTACTGAGCCTAGGAGCCCTAAACTAAGCTCCTGCCCCTTCCCTAAACCCTTCCTTTTCTCCAGTTAAATCCTTTGTTAGGTCTATTGCCATGGGTTGACCCAGGGTCACAGTGTTTAATGACAGTGACATGTTTAATGGTCAGCGCCCCCTAGGGTCACAGTGTTTAATGACAGTGACATGTTTAATGTTCAGCGCCCCCTAGGGTCACAGTGTATAGTGACAGTGACATGTTTAATGGTCAGCGTCCCCTAGAGTCACAGTGTATAGTGACAGTGACATGTTTAATGGTCAGCGCCCCCTAGGGTCACAGTGTATAATGACAGTGACATGTTTAATGGTCAGCGCCCCCTAGAGTCACAGTGTATAATGACAGTGACATGTTTAATGGTCAGCGCCCCCTAGGGTCACAGTGTATAATGACAGGGACGTGTTTAATGGTCAGCGCCCCCTAGGGTCACAGTGTATAGTGACAGGGACATGTTTAATGGCCAGCGCCCCCTAGGGTCACAGTGTATAGTGACAGTGACCTGTTTAATGGTCAGCGCCCCCTAGTGTCACAGTGTGTAATGACAGTGACATGTTTAATGGTCAGCGCCCCCTAGGGTCACAGTGTGTAATGACAGTGACGTGTTTAATGGTCAGCGCCCCCTAGGGTCACAGTGTGTAATGACAGTGACATGTTTAATGGTCAGCGCCCCCTAGGGTCACAGTGCATAAGGGTCAGTGCCCCCTAGGGTCACAGTGTATAATGAGAGTGACAGGTTTAATGGTCAGCGCCCCCTAGGGTCACAGTGTGTAATGACAGTGACATGTTTAATGGTCAGCGCCCCCTAGAGTCACAGTGTATAATGACAGTGACATGTTTAATGGTCAGCGCCCCCTAGGGTCACAGTGTATAATGACAATGACATGTTTAATGGTCAGCGCCCCCTAGGGTCACAGTGTATAATGACAGTGACATGTTTAATGGTCAGCACCCACTAGGGTCACAGTGTATAATGACAGTGACATGTTTAATGGTCAGCGCCCCCTAGGGTCACAGTGCATAAGGGTCATGCCCCCTAGGGTCACAGTGTATAATGAGAGTGACAGGTTTAATGGTCAGCGCCCCCTAGGGTCACAGTGTGTAATGACAGTGACGTGTTTAATGGTCAGCGCCCCCTAGAGTCACAGTGTATAATGACAGTGACATGTTTAATGGTCAGCGCCCCCTAGGGTCACAGTGTATAATGACAGTGACATGTTTAATGGTCAGCACCCCCTAGGGTCACAGTGTATAATGACAGTGACATGTTTAATGGTCAGCACCCCCTAGGGTCACAGTGTATAGTGACAGTGACATGTTTAATGGTCAGCGCCCCCTAGGGTCACAGTGTATAATGACAGTGACGTGTTTAATGGTCAGCACCCCTAGGGTCACAGTGTATAATGACAGTGACATGTTTAATGGTCAGCACCCCCTAGGGTCACAGTGTATAGTGACAGTGACATGTTTAATGGTCAGCGCCCCCTAGGGTCACAGTGTATAATGACAGTGACGTGTTTAATGGTCAGCGCCCCCTAGGGTCACAGTGTATAATGACAGTGACATGTTTAATGGTCAGCACCCCCTTGGGTCACAGTGTATAATGACAGTGACATGTTTAATGGTCAGCGCCCCCTAGGGTCACAGTGTGTAATGACAGTGACGTGTTTAATGGTCAGCGCCCCCTAGGGTCACAGTGTGTAATGACAGTGACATGTTTAATGGTCAGCGCCCCCTAGGGTCACAGTGCATAAGGGTCAGTGCCCCCTAGGGTCACAGTGTATAATGACAGTGACATGTTTAATGGTCAGCGCCCCCTAGGGTCACAGTGTGTAATGACAGTGACGTGTTTAATGGTCAGCGCCCCCTAGAGTCACAGTGTATAATGACAGTGACATGTTTAATGGTCAGCGCCCCCTAGGGTCACAGTGTATAATGACAGTGACATGTTTAATGGTCAGCACCCCCTAGGGTCACAGTGTATAATGACAGTGACATGTTTAATGGTCAGCACCCCCTAGGGTCACAGTGTATAATGACAGTGACATGTTTAATGGTCAGCGCCCCCTAGGGTCACAGTGTATAATGACAGTGACGTGTTTAATGGTCAGCGCCCCTAGGGTCACAGTGTATAATGACAGTGACATGTTTAATGGTCAGCACCCCCTAGGGTCACAGTGTATAGTGACAGTGACATGTTTAATGGTCAGCGCCCCTAGGGTCACAGTGTATAATGACAGTGACATGTTTAATGGTCAGCGCCCCCTAGGGTCACAGTGTATAATGACAGTGACATGTTTAATGGTCAGCACCCCCTTGGGTCACAGTGTATAATGACAGTGACATGTTTAATGGTCAGCGCCCCCTAGGGTCACAGTGTATAATGACAGTGACATGTTTAATGGTCAGCACCCGCTAGGGTCACAGTGTGCAATGACAGTGACGTGTTTAATGGTCAGCGCCCCCTAGAGTCACAGTGTATAATGACAGTGACATGTTTAATGGTCAGCGCCCCCTAGGGTCACAGTGTATAATGACAGTGACATGTTTAATGGTCAGCACCCGCTAGGGTCACAGTGTGCAATGACAGTGACGTGTTTAATGGTCAGCGCCCCCTAGAGTCACAGTGTATAATGACAGTGACATGTTTAATGGTCAGCGCCCCCTAGGGTCACAGTGTATAATGACAGTGACATGTTTAATGGTCAGCGCCCCCTAGGGTCACAGTGTATAATGACAGTGACATGTGTAATGTCATGTGTCATGTCAGACTAACCTAATTACGTTCTATGAGGAAGTAAGTAGAAGTATAGATCAGGGGGCCGCAGTGGATGTGATTTACTTAGATTTTGCCAAAGCTTTCGACACAGTTTCCACACAAAAGGTTACTATTTAAATTAAGAAAAAATGGTCTAGATGAAAATACTTGTTCTTGGATAGAAAACTGGCTAAAAGATAGGGTACAGAGAGTGGTCATAAATGGTACATTTTCAAGATGGACACCAGTGGTAAGCGGTGTCCCTCAGGGGTCTGTTATAGGACCAATACTATTCAATTTATTTATAAATGACCTTGAGATAGGCATTATTATTATTATTATTATTATTCTTTATTTATAAAGCGCCAGCATATTCCGCAGCGCTGTACAATAAGCACAGTATAGACAGGGTTACAATACATTGAACAACATTTGACAAACAGTACAGGAGGAGATGAGGGCCCTATTCCCGTAGGAACTCACAATCTAGGAGGGTTGGTGTTGGAAACAGGAGGAGAGGACTGTAAGGTGAGAGTGATTGATGGTTGCGTCAGTGAGTTGGGTGGTAGGCTTCCCTAAATAGGAACGTTTTAAGGGAGCGTTTGAAGGAAGAGAAGTTAGGGGAAAGTCTGACAGTACGAGGGAGAGCGTTCCAGAGAGTGGGGGCTGCGCGTGAGAAATCCTGCAGTCTATCATGGGAAGAGGTGATGCGGGGAGAAGCTAGGCGCAGGTCACTGTTTGACCTTAGGGAGCGGGCTGGGGTGTATTTGGTGATTAGTGAGGACAGGTAGTGGGGAGCCGAGTTAGTGAGGGTTTTGTAGGTAAGGATAAGGATTTTGAACATTGAAAGTCATGTATCAGTGTTTGCAGATGACACAAAGCTAGGAAAAGAAATACAATCAGGGTTATCCAAAGAGATTCGAAAAGTCACCGCACGTTCGGTGACTTTTCGTTCTCTTCAATTCGGTTCCTTTTGCCGATTGCATTTCGGTGACCCTGCGGTGTATTCAGCAAACAGCACAGGGTCCCCGAATTGCAGGGAAAAGCTGCCGCAAACCTGACGAAAACTAACCGAATGCAAGCTGAAAACAAGCAAAAACATCTGGATTAACCTTCGAAGAGGAGCCGAACAGGAGCCGAACAGGAGCCGAATCACACAGAGCCGAAGCAGCTGTGACGTAGAGGAGGCAGTGAATAAATTAGAAAAACCATTTGTATGAATCTGGGAAAATGAAACGCTGTTTGCAAAGAAACTACTGAGCGAAAATGTCTGAAATTTTCACAGGAGGTCCAGGGAATGATAATAAAGAGGCTGTTACAAAAAAAATAAGCAAACTGAAAAAAAAAAAAAACAAAATCGGACTTTATAAAAAAAAAAAAAAGGAAAAATGCTTAAAGTATCCGAAAAAAATCAATGAATAAAGAGACTTTTTGCTGCAGAATTTTATAATGAACGGTTTATTAGATATTGAATTAAAACGGGAATATTTTTAACATTGAAGCCTATGGGATTCTCCTGAATAAACCTGTCGCATGAAACCACCGAATGGCAGGGCATTAGGGGAACCTTTCACTGCTGGTTTGTGTTCTCTGAATAGCCGAAGCAGTGCTTTTTCATGGGGATTTCACTGCCCTCGAACAGGGACCGAACAGGCACCGTATGTGCAGGCAATTCGACAGGATTTGGCGAATTGCCTGCTCTCTGGATAGCCGAATGGCCAGGAAAGGTAACCGAACGCTGATTTTCAGCGTTCGGTTACCTTTCTCAAGCAATTCGAATCTCTTTGGATAACCCTGAATGTGAGCAGGATGTTACAGTATGTGCAGGTGATACAATGTGAGCAGGATGTTACAGTATGTGCAGGTGATACAGTGTGAGCAGGGTGTTACAGTATGTGCAGGTGATACAATGTGAGCAGGATGTTACAGTATGTGCAGGTGATACAATGTGAGCAGGATGTTACAGTATGTGCAGGTGATACAATGTGAGCAGGATGTTACTTCGCTGCAGAGGGATTTAGATAGATTGGGGGACTGGGCACTTAAATGGCAGATGAAATTTAATGTAGATAAATGCAAAGTTATGCACTTTGGAGTGAAGAACACACAAGTAATTTATACCCTAAATGGTACGGAGTTAGGGAAATCCAAGCAGGAGAAGGATTTGGGAATAATCATAGACTTCAAACTAACAGGGTTATCCAAAGAGATCCGAATTGCTTGAGAAAGGTAACCGAATGCTGAAAATCAGTGTTCGGTTACCTTTCCTGGCCATTCGGCTATCCAGAGAGCAGGCAATTCGCCAAATCCAGGCGAATTGCCTGCACATACGGCGGTGCCTGTTCGGTTCCTGTTCGGGCAGTGAAATCCCCATGAAAATGCACTGCTTCGGCTATTCAGAGAACACAAACCAGCAGTGAAAGGTTCCCCTAATGCCCTGCCATTCGGTGGTTTCATTCGGCAAATTTATTCAGGAGAATCCCATAGACTTCAATGTTAAAAATATTCCCGTTTTAATTCAATATCTAATAAACCGTTCATTATAAAATTCTGCAGCAAAAAGTCTCTTTATTTATAGATTTTTTAGGATACTTTAAGCATTTTTCAGATTTTTTTTTTTTTTTTAAAAAGTCCGATTTTTTTTTTTTTTTTTTCAGTTTACTTATTTTTTTTGTAACAGCCCTCTTTATTATCATTCCCTGGACCTCCTGTGAAAATTTCAGACATTTTCGCTCAGTAGTTTCTTTGCAAACAGCGTTTCTTTTTCCCAGATTCATACAAATGGTTTTTCTAATTTATTCACTGCCTCCTCTACGTCACAGCTGCTTCGGCTCTGTGTGATTCGGCTCCTGTTCGGCTCCGTTCGGCTCCTGTTCGGCTTTTTCGAAGGTTAATCCAGATGTTTTTGCTTGTTTTCAGCGTGCATTCGGTTAGTGTTCGTCAGGTTTTCGGCAGCTTTTCCCTGCAATTCGGGGACCCTGTGCTCTTTGCTGAATACACCGCAGGGTCACCGAAATGCAATCGGCAAAAGGAACCGAATTGAAGAGAACGAAAAGTCACCGAACGTGCGGTGACTTTTCGAATCTCTTTGGATAACCCTGTAAGTAACACAATGTGCAATGTCAAACAGCAGCCGCCAAGGCCAGCAAGGTATTGGCATTAAAAGGGGAGTTCACTCACGGGATGAAAACATAATTTTGCCTCTGTATAAATCAATGGTCAGGCCGCACCTTGAATATGCCGTGTGATTTTGGGCACCTGTCTTAAAAAAAGATATTATATCGCTAGAAAAAGTGCAGAGACGGGCGACTAAATTAATAAGGGGTATGGAAGGGTTAAGTTATGAGGAAAGACTAACAAGCTTAAACCTGTTTAGTTTAGAGAAAAGGCGCCTTAGAGGGGATCTGATAACCTTATATAAATATATACGGGGTCATTATAAACCATTGTCTGATAACCTATTCATTAACAGGACTATACATAGGACAAGGGGTCATCCATTTAGACTGGAAGAAAGAAAATTCCACCTAAAGCATAGGAAGGGTTATTTTACGGTGAGAACAATAAAGCTGTGGAATTCTCTGCCTGTTGAGGTGGTTGGGTCAGAGTCTGTACAGACTTTTAAAAAACGACTGGATGGCTTCCTGCAGACACAGAATATTAAGGGTTATAATATTTAATATGTGGGTAAAAGCTTCTTGATCCAAGGAGGAATCTGACGCCATCTGGGAGCAAGAAGGAATGTTTCCCAGTATGTTGCATATTTCAGACTGGGTTTTTTGCCTTCTTTTGGATCAACAGCAGTAGGTTATGTGGGAGAGGCTGAACCCGATGGACGCATGTCTTTTTTCAGCCTATATAACTATGTAAGTGTAACTATGTAACTATGTAATGGTCAGCGCCCCATAGAGTCACAGGGTATAATGACAGTGACATGTTTAATGGTCAGGACCCCCTAGGGTCACAGTGTATAATGACAGGGACATGTTTAATGGTCAGCACCCCCTAGGGTCACAGTGTATAATGACAGTGACATGTTTAATGGTCAGGACCCCCTAGGGTCACAGTGTATAATGACAGTGACATGTTTAATGGTCAGCGCCCCCTAGGGTCACAGTGTATAATGACAGGGACATGTTTAATGGTCAGCGCCCCCTAGAGTCACAGTGTATAATGACAGTGACATGTTTAATGGTCACCGCCCCCTAGGGTCACAGTGTATAGTGACAGTGACATGTTTAATGGTCACCGCCCCCTAGGGTCACAGTGTATAATGACAGTGACATGTTTAATGGTCATCGCCCCCTAGGGTCACAGTGTATAATGACAGGGACATGTTTAATGGTCAGCGCCCCCTAGAGTCACAGTGTATAATGACAGGGACATGTTTAATGGTCAGCGCCCCCTAGGGTCACAGTGTATAATGACAGTGACATGTTTAATGGTCAGCGCCCCCTAGGGTCACAGTGTATAATGACAGGGACATGTTTAATGGTCAGCGCCCCCTAGGGTCACAGTGTGTAATGACAGTGACATGTTTAATGGTCAGCGCCCCCTAGGGTCACAGTGTGTAATGACAGGGACATGTTTAATGGTCAGCGCCCCCTAGGGTCACAGTGTAAAATGACAGGGACATGTTTAATGGTCAGCGCCCCCTAGGGTCACAGTGTTTAATGACAGTGACATGTTTAATGGTCAGCGCCCCCTAGAGTCACAGTGTATAATGACAGTGACATGTTTAATGGTCAGCGCCCCCTAGGGTCACAGTGTATAATGACAGTGACATGTTTAATGGTCAGCGCCCCCTAGAGTCACAGTGTATAATGACAGGGACATGTTTAATGGTCAGCGCCCCCTAGGGTCACAGTGTATAATGACAGTGACATGTTTAATGGTCAGCGCCCCCTAGGGTCACAGTGTATAATGACAGTGACATGTTTAATGGTCAGCGCCCCTAGGGTCACAGTGTATAATGACAGGGACATGTTTAATGGTCAGCGCCCCCTAGAGTCACAGTGTGTAATGACAGGGACATGTTTAATGGTCAGCGCCCCTAGAGTCACAGTGTATAATGACAGGGACATGTTTAATGGTCAGCGCGCCCCTAGGGTCACAGTGTATAATGACAGTGACATGTTTAATGGTCAGCGCCCCCTAGAGTCAGTGTGTAATGACAGTGACATGTTTAATGGTCAGCGCCCCCTAGAGTCACAGTGTGTAATGACAGGGACATGTTTAATGGTCAGCGCCCCCTAGAGTCACAGTGTATAATGACAGCGACATGTTTAATGGTCAGCGCCCCCTAGAGTCACAGTGTGTAATGACAGGGACATGTTTAATGGTCAGCGCCCCCTAGAGTCACAGTGTGTAATGACAGTGACATTAATGGTCAGCAGCTCTTGTCGGTTTTGTAGATGCTGGTAATGACCTTGATGGGGATTCTGTATGGAGTAGTGCATTGCTGGTCTGGGTCACAGTAGAGGAGGTGGCACGATGCCAGATATTAGCTGGGAACGAGGTGAAAGGATGGATTCTCTGTTAATTCCCCACATCTGTCCAGAGGGACAGAAACACACGACATGTGGATTACAAGGGGATTAAAGTGAAAGGATTGGGGCTGGGGATTGGGGGGGGACGCAGATTAACCCTTTCATACTGGAAACGTGTAGTAAATTGAGCAGATAAAGGGAGGCAGCGCAGGATTTTCCAGACTGAAACTCATTAATAAATAGGAGTCCGGCTGAGTTGGGGGGGGGGGCAGATTAATCTGAGGGGGGGGCAGATTATGCTGTCTCGCATTGTCCCTCTCGCAGCGTGTCCCAGGTGCAGCCACGCCATCGCTCTGTCACATGCCCGGTGCCGGCAGCGGTGTATAATGCAGCGCCGGGAAGGAAAGGGTTAGCTCCTGTATCACAGCCTCCGCTGCCTCCCTCCTTCCTAGTCTCGCTCTCTCCTCCTCAGCTTATGCTCCTCATACAGAATGGTACAGCAGCGGCGCTGGACACATCCTGCGACCTGGCGAGGCAGCAAGGTGAGGGGGTACCGGGGCCGGCTCTGCGCTATTAGGGACTTGCACCCCTGGCTCTGTCTCCCAGCAGTCTGTGCACATCAGGGGACGGCACCGCACAGAAAGGGACATCCCTAAAATCTCCTGGTCCTCTTCTGATCCCTGACATATGACCCTTCATGCACCCCCACATTCCTCACTCCGGGGGTCTCAGCCGCCAGTAACCAGAGCCCCCCGCCTCCCCCCCTCCCCTCTCTCCATTGTCCTTTGGCCAATTAAAATAATCCATAATCCAATTCTCAAACCTGTCATAATCTACAGATCCTTAATCCCCCCCCCCCCCCGCGGGACATAAAGTGACCCTGAGCAGTGACACCCCCTCCTGTGCGCAGGTACCGCAGGTCACATCGCTCCCCCCCCCCTCCACCTCCTCCTCACAATCTGCGATTTACCGGAATCTGAAGATTCATTTCTGCTCCAGCCGGTAAACGAATTCTATCACCGGCACCTGTGTGTGTGTGTGTGTGTGTGTCTGTGTGTGTGTGTGTGTGTGTGTGCACCTGTGTGTGTGTGTGTGTGCACCTGTGTGTCTGTGTGTGTCTGTGTGTGTGTCTGTGTGTGCACCTGTGTGTGTGTCTGTGTGTGTGTCTGTGTGTGCACCTGTGTGTATGTGTGTGTGTGTCTGTGTGTGTGTCTGTGCACCTGTGTGTGTGTCTGTGTATGTGTGTGCACCTCTGTGTATGTGTCTGTGCACCTGTGTGTCTGTTTGTGTGTGTGTGTACATGTGTTTGTGTGTGTGTACATGTATCTGCGTGCACTTGTGTGTGTACCTGTGTTTGTCCGTGTGTGTATGCATGTATGTCTGCATGTGCCTATCTGTATCTGTGTGTGTACCTGTGTGCACCTTTGTGTGTGTGTGTCTCTGTGCTGCCTGTGTGTGTATATTTGTGTGTGTCTTCATACCCTTTGTTGTATCTGTGTGTGTCTCTGCGTGCACCTGTGTTTCTGTGTTCACCTTGTCTGTGTGCACCTGTGTGTCTCTCTGCTGCCTGTGTTTATATTTGTATGTCTGCATGCACTTTGTTGTATCTGTGTGTTTGCGTGCATCTGTGTGTACCGTGTGTGTCTGCGTGCACCTGAGTGCACCTGTGTGTGTCTTTTTAAAGGTATAATGTAAGAATCTGATACATTTTTACACATTTCTATTAATCTCCATTACTTTATTATCCATAAGAAAACAGATTGTGCCTCATGTGACAAAACGACTGCAATGTATTAGACATGTGCACAGCACAAAATTTCGTTTTGAACTAATGCATTAGTACTAAAATGCAATTTATTTAGTTGCTAAAGAAATTCGTTTTCAGTTCTTTAGTATGAAAACTAATTTCATTCATCCGAAAACCAGTGGATACAATTACTATTGTAGTGGCTCCTCAGAGGGCTGAGATCGCTGCTTGTTACAGTATCTCTCACTCTCAGCACAATGTGGGCCATATTACATAGCTGGTGCTAACATAACCAGAGCTGTTGTAAACTTCCCAGAGCCATTATAGCCTATGGAGGTTTTCAGTTACAACAGCTCTGGTTAAGTTAGCACCAACATTGCAATACTGCCCCGTGTCAGGCAAAGCTGTTACAGTAACTGACTGCTGCTCCTCACAGCGCTCAGAGTTTCAGTAAAACTAGTAAATAATATTTTTATATATAAGACGTTAGAACAATATTATTTTCTTGTTTTACTGAAACTCTGAGCGCTGTGATGAGCAGCAGTCAGTTACTGTAACAGCTGAGCCTGATACATTGTACTGAGAGATAATGTAACAAGCAGTCGATCTCCGCGCTCACAGCCACTGGATTTAAAGGGCTAAAAAAAAAAAAGGCTCCTCTCTGTATAATGTTTAGAACATCCTCCTGCATTAATTAATACCCCTCTCTGTATAATGTATACAACATCCACCTGCATTAATTAATACCCCTCTCTGTATAATATATAGAACATCCTCCTGAATTAATGTCCCTCTCTGTATAGAACATCTTCCTGCATTGGCATGTGGAGGGTGCAGAACTTTGGATGTTGCGATGTTGCGCTCTTCATTGCTGGTCTCCTTCACTCATCAATATAATATCACAAAGAGGACTGAAACTAAAATGTAGTGCATTTTATTTTAGTTTCTTTCGTTTTTTGTACTGAGCAGTTTCGTTTCTCTTGAGTCATACTAAAACTAAATTATCCCAAAATTCGGACTAAATCGCTTTAGTACTAAAACGAATGCACATGTCTACAATGTATCACCTTTTACACTCTGTAACTACTGCACTTACTGCACCTCCCTCTACTGTAACGTAACCTGTAAAGCGCTGAGTACACCTATTACTGCTATATAAATATACACTGTATAACTACTGCACTTACTGCACCTCCCTCTACTGTAACGTAACCTGTAAAGCGCTGAGTACACCTGTTACTGCTATATAAATATACACTGTATAACTACTGCACTTACTGCACCTCCCTCTACTGTAACGTAACCTGTAAAGCGCTGAGTACACCTATTACTGCTATATAAATATACACTGTATAACTACTGCACTTACTGCACCTCCCTCTACTGTAACGTAACCTGTAAAGCGCTGAGTACACCTGTTACTGCTATATAAATATACACTGTATAACTACTGCACCTCCCTCTACTGTAATGTAACCTGTAAAGCGCTGAGTACACTTGTTACTGCTATATAAATATACACTGTATAACTACTGCACTTACTGCACCTCCCTCTACTGTAACGTAACCTGTAAAGTGCTGAGTACACTTGTTACTGCTATATAAATATACACTGTATAACTACTGCACTTACTGCACCTCCCTCTACTGTAACGTAACCTGTAAAGCGCTGAGTACACCTGTTACTGCAATATAAATATACACTGTATAACTACTGCACTTACTGCACCTCCCTCTACTGTAACGTAACCTGTAAAGCGCTGAGTACACCTGTTACTATACAGTTGTGCTGCTCAGTTTGCAGCCGCTGCCGGCAGAGTTTGTGATTTCTCGGCCATTATTCAGAGAATATGAATGGTAACACGGTTCCATTTCTTTCACTCATGGTTCGTGTTTTGTTTGAAGCCATTTATTATCAATCAAGTGTGTTTACTCTTTAATTCATAATGACAACAGAAAAAAACTGCATGTCTACAGCGAAATGGCCTGCAGTTACATTTGTTAAGAAAAGGGCATATTAGCTAAGGGGTATATTTGCATAACTCACATATATATATATGTCAGGGAAATTAAAAAATAAGTGCTCTATTACATTCTTTGCGCAAAAATGCAAGGTAAATGCGTGAATTTTTGCGTGAAGCATCAAACGTTAACGCGCGTAAATTAACGGTGGTATTACAATCCGAGCGCATTTTGTCATCCGTCAAAAAATAACGTGCGTAAAAAAGACACGCGCGCATTAATGTTGCGCGCAGAAATCAGTGTGTGGACTGTTTTTTCACGCGATTCAGCCAATCAGAATTAAGAACCACAATTGTCTCCCGTTCAGTTTTTGCGCCTGTCAAAATCAATCTGAGTATATATGCTGCAGCAATAATAAAAACACGCACAGCTTCTCCATTTTATTGTTTGGGTATGTGTAGAATGTGTAACTATACGTTGCTGTATTATTTTTTTTGGGCTGGTGTTTTTGGTTTCGGCCAGAACGTTCAGATTTGCTGTTAACACCAGCTTTTAAAAGACGTTAAAATTACGCGCGCAAACGTTGTCTGTTAAATTTTGCGCATCGATTGTAATACCATCCGCGTACCAGCGCACAAACGCATTTGCGCTCTCAATGTTAAGTATAGGACGCGCAAAGTACATTACGCTCGCAAAGGGTTCGGGCAGGTTCACCCGCGGTAGACGTTAACGCGCATTTTTTGCGCGGACATTGTAATACGACGTTCTGCGCAAAGGGTTTTGCCCCTCGCGTTAATGCGTTAACGTTTGCGCAAGGAATGTAATAGAGCCCTAATTGTTTTACAGATAGTATTAGGGTTACGATTCCTAGTATTAAGGTATTAGGGTTAGTAACATTAGAGTTAGAGATAGGGCTAGTGTTTGTTCTTTTTTAGGGCTAATACTAGTATTAGGGTTAGTAATTGGTTAGAAGTTTAATGGTTAGGGTTAGTATGGAGTATTAAGGTTAGTGGTTCTGTTAGGAGTAGTATTTGTACTTGTTTTAGTGCTAATGCTAGGGTTAAAGTTAGTATTAGGCTAGGGACAGATGAGCGCATTTTCTGCGGCACCGTCAAAAATGTACGTCGATGCGTGCGCGCTTTTTTTCACGGAATACGCTTAAGTGGTCAGACGACCACAGTCGCACAGTCGCAGGTACTCACCAACGCAATTCTAGGGAATCCGGCTGTTTGAACGTTATGTAGGCCGCACACTAGCAGCGTCTGACGTCTCCTAATCACGCACAACACGCTGCTATGCGGCCGCAGCGCACTCTGTACGTCAGTAGCAGCGGTTTCACGTTCTGAGAAAAATGCGTTCATTTGCCGGTTGCGTGGTGTCGGCGCACTTTTGTACGCACGTACTGCGTATATTGGCCGTCATTGGCCGTTATGTGCTGCTACTGCCGCCGTGATTTAGTGCGCCTGCACGCGCGTTCCGACTGCCCCACTCTGACCCTAGCCTTAGGGTTACATGTAGTGTTAGCATATGGGTTAGTGTTAGTATTTGTGCTGGTTTTAGGGCTATTAGAGTTAGTTTTAGGGATAGGGTTAGTGTCAGGGTTAGTATCTGTGCTAGTTTTAGGGTTAGTGTCAGGGTTAGTATCTGTGCTAGTTTTAGGGATAGGGTCAGTATTTGTGCTGGGTTTAGGGCTAGTATTAATTATTTTTAGGGATAGGGTTAGGGTTACTATTTGTGCTGGGTTTAGGGCTAGTATTAATTAGTTTTAGGGATAGGGTTAGGGTTACTATTTGTGCTGGGTTTAGGGCTAGTATTAATTAGTTTTAGGGTTAGGGTTAGTATTTGTGCTAGTTTTAGGGCTAGTATTAGAGTTAGTTTCAGGGATAGGGTTAGGGTCAGTATTTGTGCTGGTTTTAGGGCTAGTATTAGAGTTAGTTTTAGGGATAGGGTTAATGTCAGGGTAAGTATCTGTGCTGGTTTTCGGGCTAGTATTAGAGTTAGTTTTAGGGATAGGGTTAGGGTCAGGGTTACTATTTGTGCTGGTTTTAGGGTTGGCATTAATTAGTTTTAGGGTTAGTGTCAGGGTTAGTATTTGTGCTGGTTTTAGGGCTAGTATTAATTAGTTTTAGGGTCAGGGTTAGTATTTGTGCTGGTTTTAGGGCTATTATTAGAGTTAGTTTTAGGGTTAGTGTCAGGGTTAGTATCTGTGCTGGTTTTAGGGATAGGGTCAGGGTTAGTATTTGTGCTGGGTTTAGGGCTAGTATTAATTAGTTTTAGGGTTAGGGTTAGGTCAGGGTTAGTATTTGTGCTGGTTTTAGGGCTAGTTTTAGAGTTAGTTTTAGGGATAGGGTTAGGATTAGTATTTGTGCTGGTTTTAGGGTTGGCATTAATTAGTTTTAGGGTTAGGGTCAGGGTTAGTATCTGTGCTGGTTTTAGGGTTGGCATTAATTAGTTTTAGGGTTAGGATCAGGGTTAGTATTTGTGCTGGTTTTAGGGCTAGTATTAATTAGTTTTAGGGTTAGTATCTGTGCGGGGTTTAGGGCTAGTATTAATTAGTTTTAGGGTTAGGGTCAGGGTTAGTATCTGTGCTGGGTTTAGGGCTAGTATTAATTAGTTTTAGGGTCAGGGTTAGTATTTGTGCTGGTTTTAGGGCTAGTATTAATTAGTTTTAGGGTCAGGGTTAGTATCTGTGCTGGTTTTAGGGCTAGTATTAATTAGTTTTAGGGTCAGGGTTAGTATCTGTGCTGGTTTTAGGGCTAGTATTAATTAGGGTTAGGGTTAGTATCTGTGCTGGGTTTAGGGCTAGTATTAATTAGTGTTAGGGTTAGTATCTGTGCTGGTTTTAGGGCTAGTATTAGTTTTAGGGTTAGGGTTAGTATCTGTGCTGGTTTTAGGGCTAGTAGTATTAGTTTTAGGGTTAGGGTCAAGGTTAGTATTTGTGCTGGTTTTAGGGCTAGTATTAGTTTTAGGGTTAGGGTCAAGGTTAGTATTTGTGCTGGTTTTAGGGCTAGTATTAGTTTTAGGGTTAGGGTCAGGGTTAGTATTTGTGCTGGTTTTAGGGTTGGCATTAATTAGTTTTAGGGTTAGGGTCAGGGTTAGTATCTGTGCTGGTTTTAGGGTTGGCATTAATTAGTTTTAGGGTTAGGATCAGGGTTAGTATTTGTGCTGGTTTTAGGGCTAGTATTAATTAGTTTTAGGGTTAGTATCTGTGCGGGGTTTAGGGCTAGTATTAATTAGTTTT
This sequence comes from Leptobrachium leishanense, assembly GCA_009667805.1. Lineage (NCBI taxonomy): Eukaryota > Metazoa > Chordata > Amphibia > Anura > Megophryidae > Leptobrachium > Leptobrachium leishanense. Next base: position 25,392 of record RXON01002973.1, read on the forward strand.
AGGTTAGGGTCAGGGTTAGTATCTTGTGCTGGGTTAGGGCTAGTATTAATTAGTTTTAGGGTCAGGGTTAGTATTTGTGCTGGTTTTAGGGCTAGTATTAATTAGTTTTAGGGTCAGGGTTAGTATCTGTGCTGGTTTTAGGGCTAGTATTAATTAGTTTTAGGGTCAGGGTTAGTATCTGTGCTGGTTTTAGGGCTAGTATTAATTAGGGTTAGGGTTAGTATCTGTGCTGGGTTTAGGGCTAGTATTAATTAGTGTTAGGGTTAGTATCTGTGCTGGTTTTAGGGCTAGTATTAGTTTTAGGGTTAGGGTTAGTATCTGTGCTGGTTTTAGGGCTAGTAGTAATTAGTTTTAGGGTTAGGGTCAAGGTTAGTATTTGTGCTGGTTTTAGGGCTAGTATTAGTTTTAGGGTTAGGATCAGGGTTAGTATTTGTGCTGGTTTTAGGGCTAGTATTAGTTTTAGGGTTAGGGTCAAGGTTAGTATTTGTGCTGGTTTTAGGGCTAGTATTAGTTTTAGGGTTAGGGTCAGGGTTAGTATTTGTGCTGGTTTTAGGGCTAGTATTAGTTTTAGGGTTAGGATCAGGGTTAGTATTTGTGCTGGTTTTAGGGCTAGTATTAGTTTTAGGGTTAGGATCAGGGTTAGTATTTGTGCTGGTTTTAGGGCTAGTATTAGTTTTAGGGTCAGGGTTAGTATCGGTGCTGGTTTTAGGGCTAGTTTTAGTTTTGTGTCTTTGTTCTCCATTTTCTATATTCCTTGTATTTTCTCCTTCTTCGTCTCTTGCCTCGTCCTTCGTGGCTTGTGTTTCCGTGTCACAGGCCTCGTGGTCCCTATCTCTTCTCAGTCCCATTTCCTCCATCGTTACATTTTAAGGCTCCACTGCCTTCACCTCCTTATCTTGTCGGATTGTGATCTTTTCCTGCTGGTATCTCTCTGTTCATTTTCTTTCCATTAGACAGTCCGCTCTTACCCTCGGTGTCCCCAGTTACTCCTATCATTCCACCCTCCACCTCTCCTTCACCGTCTCCTTCAGTCCCCAGCGTCTCTCACACTGCTCCCTGCCCTCGTGTTCAGAAACAGAATAATAAATCCTATGACAATGTAACAATAATGACGACACCCCGTCTCTGCACAGATTGAGCCGAGGGGGCTCCGTCTCTGAGGCTCCTGTGATTTCTAAGATGACATAATCATGAAATGTTGAGTGTGGTCACAGTGACTCAGTCGGTGAGTTTTCATGGCCCCGGATACCACACGAGACTGAAAGGCCAATCTGCTCCTCTCATATGCCCCAGGAGGAACTCTATGTGGTTGGACAAGGTTAACTGGGTTTCAATGTGGTGGTGGTGAGTTCAGGGTGTGGCGGTGGTGTGGGATCAGTGTATGGCAGTAGCAGTTAGTTCAGAGTAAGGCGGTGATGTTGGTTTGAGAGTATGACTGTGGTGTTTACTTCAGGGTATGGTGGTAGTGAAGGTTTCCGGGTATGGAGGTGGCGTTGGTTTCAGGCTGCGGTGATGTGGATGGGTTCATGTTTTAGTGGTGGTGTTGATATCAAAGTTTTGTATTGGTGTTGAGTTCCATATATTGCAGTGGTGTTAGGTTCAGGGTATGGAGGTGGTGTTGGGTTAATGGATTGGCGGTGGTGTCGAATACAGGGTATTGTGGTGGTGGTGTTGGTTTCAGCGGATGGCGGCAGCGTTGATGTCAGGGTATGTCAGTGGTATTGTATTCAGTGTCTGGCCACGCTGATGGGTTCAGTATTTGGTAGTGGTGTTTTGTTCAGGGTATGGCTGTGATGTTGGGTTCAGAGTATGGCAGCAGCTTCAGTTGTAGGGTATAGCGGTGCTGCTGCTTTCAGGATTTGGTGGTGATGTTGGGTTCAGGGTAACATAGAAACATAGAAAAATGTCGGCAGATAAGAACCTTTCGGGCCCATCTAGTCGCCCAATTACATGGATACTTTACCTGGATTTATCTTTTGTTTAGGATAGCCTTATGCCTATCCCATGCCTGCTTAAATTCAATTACTGTTTTGGCCTCTACCACTTCAACTGGAAGACTGTTCCATGTATCCACCCCTCTCAGTAAAATAATGCTTCCTGATGTTACTTTTAAAACCTTTGCCCCTCTAATCTAAGACTATGTCCTCTTGTTTTGCTACTTTGTTTCCTTTTAAATATACTCCCTTCCTCTACCTTGTGGATTCCCTTTACGTATTTAAATGTTTCTATCATATCTCCTCTGTCTCGTCTTTTTTCCAAGCTGTACATGTTAAGATCATTAAGCCTTTCCTGGTAACTTTTCTCCTTCAAGCCGTACACCATTTTAGTAGCCCTTCTCTGAACATGGTCAGGACGATGGTTTCAGGATGTGGCGGTGGTGTTGGGATCACGGGATTGGTTTCAGGCTATGGTGATGGCATTGGTTCGATGGTTTGGTGGTGGTGGTTTTTGTTTCAGGGTTTGGCGTTGTTGGTTTCAGGTTGTGGAATTGATGTTGGGTTTATGGAATGGTGGCGGCATTGGTTACAGGGTATGGCGATGGCATTGGGTTGATGGTTTGGAGGTGGTGGCTTTTGTTTCAGGGTTTGGCGTTGCTGGTTTCAGGTTGTGGAATTGATGTTGGGTTCATGGTATGGCAGTGGTGTTAGTTTCAGGGTATGGCGGTGGCATTGGTTTCAGGGTATGGGGGTGACGGAGTCATGGTTTGGTGGTGGCATTGGGTTCATGGTTTGGTGGTGGTGTTGGGTTCATGGTTTGGCGGTGGAGTTGGGTTCATGGTTTGGCAGTGGAATTGGTTTTGTGGTGGCGTTGGGTTCACATTATGGTGGTTGCATTGGGTTCATAGTATGGCGGTGGTATCGGGTTCACAGTATGGCGGCGGTGTTGGGTTCACAGTATGGTGGTGGTATTGGGTTCACGGTATTGTGGTGATGTTGGGTTCACAATATGGCGGTGGTATCAGGTTCACAGTAAGGTGGTGGTGTTGGGTTCACAGTATGGCGGTGGTATCAGGTTCACAGTATGGTGGTGGTGTTGGGTTCGCAGTGTGGCGGTGGTATCAGGTTCACAGTATGGTGGTGGTGTTGGGTTCATAGTGTGGCGTTGGCATTGGGTTCACAATATGGCGGTGGTGTTGGGTTCACGGTATGGTGGTGGCATTGGGTTCACAGTGTGGTGGTGGCATTGGGTTCTCGTTATGGTAGCAGAGTTGGGTTCACAGTATGGTGGTGGTGTTGGGTTCACAGTATGGTGGTGGTGTTGGGTTCACGTTATGGTGGTGGTGATGTTGGATTCACATTATGGTGGTGGCGTTGTGTTCACAGTATGGTGGTTGCGTTGGGTTCACAGTATGGTGGTGGTGTTGGGTTCACAGTATGGTGGTGATGGTGTTGGGTTCACGGTATGGTGGTGGTGGTGTTGGGTTCACGGTATGGTGGTGGTGGTGGGTTCACAGTATGGTGCTGGTGTTGGATACACGGTATGGTGGTGGTGGTGGTGTTGGGTTCATAGTATGGCGGTGGCGTGTGTTCACAGTATAGTGGTGGTGTTGGGTTCACAGTATGGTGGTGGTGATGTTGGGTTCACGGTATGGTGGTGGTGGCGTTGGGTTCACGGTGTGGTGGTGGGTTCACAGTATGGTGGTGGTGTTGGGTTCACAGTATGGTGGTGTTGGGTTCACAGTAGGGTTCGCAGTATGGTGGTGGTGGTGTTGGGTTCACGGTAGGGTGGTGGTGTTGGGTTCACAGTATGGTGGTGGTGGTGTTGGGTTCACAGTATGGCGGTGGCGTCGGGTTCACGGTATGGCGGTGGCATTGTTTTCAGGATACCGGTGAGAGTCGGCCGTCCCAGGACAGGCCTTCACACGGTGAAGGTGTAGATGTTGTTCGCGGCCGCTCTATCTGTATTCGTGAGCAGCAAACTGTGCTAATGGATTATCTGTAATGAAGCAGAAAGATGAGGGGTCAGCTCTGCACACATCCTCCGCGCCGCCGCCCACGGCATCCTCAAATCCCCCGCAGATGGATGGTTAAGAATAGTAACAATAAATTGGATTTTTCTCCTTTTTTTCGCGGTGCCACAGGAAGCCTCGCGTGTTCAGTAAAGGAATATGGGATCAGAGCGTGCGACTCCCCGGGGACCGACGCGCTCACCGCTCGCTCACCGCACAGCCCTGGATAAAGGCGCGTACAATGGAAACATTTACCCACATTATGGAAAATGAGAGCATAAAGCGGTGTCTCCATATCGCGGCCTCTGTGTGGCCCTTTATTAGAGCCCGGGAGCAGGGGCCGAGGGGAGGGACCCCCCAACAGAACGGGCGGGGGGGGGAGGAATTGTGATCTGATTAATCACCATCACCCCAACGAGATGTGGGGGGGGCTGATCACGACTTACAGTGGAATCACATGGGGGACTTTCCGGGGTCTCCTAGAAATGGACGCTTGGGGTGTCACAGTGGGCGGCGGCATGCATTTTGGGGGTGTCAGTGTGCAGGGGCGGCGGCATGCATTTTGGGGTGTCACAGTGTATAGGGGCGGGGGCATGCATTTTTGGGGGTGTCACAGTGTGCAGGGGCATGCATTTTGGGGGTGTCAGTGTGTAGGGGCGGCGGCATGCATTTTGGGGTGTCAGTGTGTAGGGGCGGCAGCATGCATTTTGGGGTGTCACAGTGGGCGGGGGCATGCATTTTGGGGTGTCACAGTGTGTAGGGGCGGCGGCATGCATTTTGGGGTGTCAGTGTGTAGGGGCGGGGCATGCATTTTGGGGTGTTACAGTGTGTAGGGGCGGGGGCATACATTTTGGGGTGTCACAGTGTATAGGGGCGGGGGCATGCATTTTGGGGTGTCACAGTGTGTAGGGGCAGGGGCATGCATTTTTGGGGTGTCACAGTGTGTAGGGGTGGCAGCATGCATTTTTGGGGGTGTCACACAGTGTGTAGGGGCGGGGGCATGCATTTTTGGGGGTGTCACAGTGGGCGGGGGCATGCATTTTTGGGGTGTTACAGTGTGTAGGGGCGGCGGCATGCATTTTTGGGGGTGTCACAGTGTGTAGGGGCGGGGGCATGCATTTTTGGGGGTGTCACAGTGGGCGGGGGCATGCATTTTGGGGTGTTACAGTGTGTAGGGGCGGCAGCATGCATTTTTTGGGGGTGTCACAGTGTGTAGGGGCGGGGGCATGCATTTTTGGGGGTGTCACAGTGGGCGGGGGGGGGCATGCATTTTGGGGGTGTCACAGTGTGTAGGGGCGGCGGCATGCATTTTTGGGGTGTCACAGTGTGTAGGGGCGGGGGCATGCATTTTTGGGGTGTCACAGTGGGCGGGGCATGCATTTTTGGGGTGTTACAGTGTGTAGGGGTGGCGGCATGCATTTTGAGGGGTCACAGTGGTGGGGGCATGCATTTTTGGGGGTGTCACAGTGTGCAGGGGCAGCAGCAGGCATGTGGGGGGGGGGTATTCCTGGCAGTATACTCTGGTGTAGGGCACGCTGTCGGGGTGTTCGGCCGCGGCAGACACAATGCCCTCTATAAATCCATATAAATCTCCCGGCAGGACGCACACGGCGCTTCTGACACACCATCTATATTGATGCCACCCCGGGGGACGCCGCTGACAGCATCGATCTTTCCATTTTCTGGTGCTCAGTTTTCACTCTGACTCCGGGGGCTTCAAAGGGAGTGAGGAGGGGGGATGGGGGGGGCAGGATTTCTCACGTATGTCAGAAGGCAGATAGCGCCGTTTTGAAGGACCCCTCCCTGACGCTCATCGCTCAGACTCTCCGGGATTTTTAATAATCTCAGTAAATGTCAAACATCAAAAAGAAATTAAACTGCGGCGGCAGAAAAATCTATCACCATAAACACCGCGACACCGAAGCCCGCGCCGACCCGGCTCACTTATTAACTTTATCCTGATAATAATCTCCACCTGCCAGGAGTCTGTATCCTGCACGCGCGAACACCCGACCGCCAACACTGCGCGTGCACACACACAGCTTACAGAATAATGTGCGGTGTGTATGAGCGTATCACAGAGCTGCACAGCAATAACGCTCACACTCATACATACACACCGCACATTACTGTATCACAGAATCCACAGCAATAAAACTCACTGTAATGTGTATGAGAGTATCACAGAATTCACAGCAATAAAACTCTGTCTCAGCCTTCCAGGGTTACTCATATTAGGTGTCTCATACCCTCTCCATGTGTCTCTTTTTCAAGGTCTCTCCCCCTCTCTTGGTCAGTATCTCTGTGTTTCTCCCTCTCAGTCAGAGTCTTTCTCTCGGTTTTCTTTTCAGTCGGTGTCTCTCTCAGTGCTTCTCGCTCTCGGTCGGTGTCTCAGTGCTTCTCGCTCTCGGTCGGTGTCTCTCTCAGTGCTTCTCGCTCTCGGTGTCTCTCTCAGTGCTTCTCGCTCTCGGATGGTGTGTCTCTCTCAGTGCGTCTTGCTCTCTCTCAATGTGTCTCTCTCAATGCATCTCGCTCTCGGTCGGTGGGTCTCTCTCAGTGTGTCTCGCTCGGTGTGTCCCGCTCTCGGTCGGTGTGTCTTTCAGTGCGTCTCGCTCTCAGTCGGTGTGTCTCTGTCGGTGGGTCTCGCTCTCAGTCGGTGGGTCTATCAGTGTGTCCCGCTCTCAGTTGGTTTGTCTCTATCAGTGTGTCTCGCTCTCAGTCGGTGTGTCTCTCAGTGTCTCGCTCTCGGTCGGTGTGTCTCTGTCGGTGGGTCTCGCTCTCAGTCGGTGGGTCTATCAGTGTGTCCCGCTCTCAGTTGGTTTGTCTCTATCAGTGTGTCTCGCTCTCGGTCTGTGTGTCTCTCAGTGCGTCTCGCTCTTGGTCAGTGTCTCTCTCAGTGTGTCTCGCTCTCAGTCGGTGTGTCTGTGTGTCACGGTCTCGGTTGGCATGTCTCTCTCAATGCGTCTCCCTCTCGGTCGGTGCGTCTCTCTCGGTGTGTCTCTCAGTGTGTCTCGCTCTCGGTCGGTGTGTCCCGCTCTCAGTCGGTGTGTCTATCAGTGCGTCTCGCTCTCGGTCGGTGCGTCTCTCAGTGCGTCTCGCTCTCAGTGCATCTCGGTCGGTGTGTCTCTCTCAGTGTGTCCCGCTCTCAGTCGGTGTGTCTTTCAGTGCATCTCACTCTCAGTCGGTGTGTCTCTCAGTGTGTCCCGCTCTCAGTCGGTGTGTTCCGCTCTCAGTCGGTGTGTCTCTATCAGTGCGTCTCCCTCTCGGTCGGTGTGTCTCTATCAGTGCGTCTCGCTCTCGGTCGGTGTGTCTCTCAGTGCGTCTCGCTCTCGGTCGGTGCGTCTCTCAGTGCGTCTCGCTCTCAGTGCATCTCGGTCGGTGTGTCTCGCTCTCGGTCGGTGTGTCTCACTCTCGGTCAAGGTGTCTCAGTGTGTCTCACTCTCAGTCGGTGTGTCTCTCTCAGTGTGTCTCGCGCTCAGTCGGTGTGTCTTTCAGTGCATCTCACTCTCAGTCGGTGTGTCTCTCTCAGTGTGTCCCGCTCTCAGTCGGTGTGTCTCGCTCTCGGTCGGTGCGTCTCGCTCTCAGTCGGTGTGTCTTTCAGTGTGTCTCGCTCTCGGTCTGTGGGTCTCTCAGTGCGTCTCGTTCTTGGTCGGTGTCTCCCTCAGTGCGTCTCTGTGTGTCTCGCTCTCAGTCGATGTGTCTCGGTCGGTGTGTCTCTCTGTGTGTCACGGTCTCGGTTGGTATGTCTCTCTCAGTGCGTCTCGCTCTTGGTCGGTTTGTCTCTCTCAGTGCGTCTCGCTCTCAGTAGGTGTGCCTCTATCAGTGTGTCCCGCTCTCAGTCAGTGTGTCTTTCAGTGCATCTCACTCTCAGTCGGTGTGTCTCTCAGTGTGTCTCGCTCTCGGTCGGTGTGTCCCGCTCTCAGTCGGTGTGTCTTTCAGTGCATCTCACTCTCAGTCGGTGTCTCTCTCAGTGCGTCTCGCTCTCAGTCGGTGTGTCTCTCAGTGTGTCTGGCTCTCAGTCGGTGTGTCTCTCAGTGTGTCTCGCTCTCAGTCGGTGTGTCTCTCAGTGTGTCTCGCTCTCAGTCGGTGTGTCTCTCTCGGTGCATCTCGCTCTCAGTCGGTATGTCTCTCTCAGTGCGTCTCGCTCTCAGTCGGTGTGTCTCTCAGTGTGTCTCGCTCTCGGTCGGTGTGTCCCGCTCTGTTGGTTTGTCTCTATCAGTGTGTCTCGCTCTGTGTCTCTCAGTGTGTCTCGCTCTTGGTTGGTGTCTCTCTTTGTGTGTCACGGTCTCGGTTGGTATGTCTCTCTCAATGCGTCTCCCTCTCGGTCGGTGCGTCTCTCTCGGTCGGTGTGTCTCTCAGTGCATCTCGCTGTCGGTCGGTGTGTCTCAGTGCGTCTCGCTCTCAGTCGGTGTGTCTCGCTCTCAGTCGGTATGTCTCTCTCAGTGCGTCTCGCTCTCAGTCGGTGTGTCTCAGTGCGTCTCGCTCTCATTTGGTGTGTCTCTCAGTGCGTCTCGCTCTCGGTCGGTGCATCTCGCTCTCAGTCGGTATGTCTCTCTCAGTGTGTCTCGCTCTCGGTCTGTGGGTCTCTCAGTGCATCTCGCTCTTGGTCGGTGTCTCCCTCAGTGCGTCTCAGTGTGTCTCGCTCTCAGTCGGTGTGTCTCGGTCGGTGTGTCTCTCTGTGTGTCACGGGCTCGGTTGGTATGTCTCTCTCAATGCGTCTCCCTCTCGGTCGGTGCGTCTCTCTCGGTCGGTGTGTCTCTCAGTGCATCTCGCTCTCGGTCGGTGTCTCAGTGCGTCTCGCTCTCGGTCGGTGCGTCTCGCTCTCGGTCGGTGTGTCTCTGTGTCACGGTCTCGGTTGGTGTGTCTCCCTCTCAGTTGGTGCGTCTCCCTCTCGGTCAGGGTGTCTCTCTCAGTGCGTCTCGCTCCCCTGCACGTGGCTGTCATTTTGTTGTATTGAGATGAATGTTGAGTGTGTTCTGGCAGTTGGACGCGGCGGCGGGGTCCGGTGGAGCCGGTGATCCATCGCTCACACAGCAGCCATTAATATTTTATTACACTATTTGCCGCCTCTTTGTTTCCTGATTTGCCTCAGAATGACAGCTTATTGCTCGTACTCCTTCCCCTCCCCCGGCACAGCCCCCCCGGCACAGCCCCCCCCCAGCACAGCCCCCCCCCCGGCACAGCCCCCCCCCCAGTCTGCTAATACCCGCTCCTCTATATATAGCCCGGCCTGGAAGCCGGTATATAATGTGTCTGACACCCCAAAACTGCTCTCCCTCCCTACATCTATACCCCAAATCCACTATTCATCCCTGCATTGACACCCCAAACCCGACCTCCATAATCCACATGCCCCCTCCCTTTACCCCACATTTTCTATTTCTCTGAGGGTCTCAGGGCCCCCTTTCTCCATTTCCTGGGGCCCCACCTCTTCCTGTGTCCCCCTCTCCCCATTTCCAGGGGTCCCACCCTCTTCCCATGTCCCCCTCTCCTGGGGGCTCCCCATGTCACCTTCAGAAGGATGCGTCCCCTGAGCTGCTCCCGCCCCCCCCCCCGTGACCCCCGGTGATGGGAGTTGGTGCTGACCCCTCAGGGCTTGTTTTGTATTTTTGATGCAGGTGGAAGACGCATTGATGGGATTTTGAAAGTGAACGACCTTCGTTCATCCAACTGCGCGACACCACGGGACAATCCGAGCCAGTACCACTTGTCTGAAGAGCTTGCACTCTCCCTGCGCCATGCAGAGGACATTCCCAGCAGCGCCGGGTTTCTCCACGTGACAATATTCCGATTTTATTCACTGACCTGATGGATGAACCAAGGCTGAGCGCACTCTCCCCGGACCTGTGAGCTAGCAATCTAATGTTCTGAGACGCAGGATACAGGGGATAATCCAGGGTGGGGGAGGGGGTGTTATCTGGAGAGGGATGGCCGCTTCTGGAGCCCCCTAGAGTGACAGCCAAGCAATGGAGTGTCTGCAAGAGTTACAGCACCCTCTGCTGGAGAGGTCCCTGGGAGGGGGCATGATGACCCCACTCATCTCCAAGGAGAGCGACCGAGCAGGAGGGGGTCTGCTTTGGAAGTGTCTCCCCCACCGGGCCCCACCAGGGGCAGAAATCCCCTGCCAGTTCCTGGAACCGGGGAGTTTACGCAGGACTTCGGACCGCGGGGGTGGGAGGGTGATGGAGCTGGCGTTCTGGCGGTCAGCGGACCCCTATCTTTGGAGGAGCAAAGACCACATAGAGACGGCATTCGTAGACCCCCCGGACAGCCCCGACCTCTGCTCGAAGCTCATTTACTCCCCGGAGAAAGACATTCACACCGTGTCCTGCGCTGTGCGAGACGACGACATCCTGGATATTGAGGTGAGGGGGGGGGGAATGAGTGGGACTGGTGGCGACACGTGAAGAACCACAGCCCCCCCCCCACATTAAATTTAATTCCAGCCACCAAACTGGCAGCTTTTTCCATAATACATATATACAGCTCACCTCGCTCCTACGTCACCCGATTATTAGGTTCCTTTGAGCTAATGAGAGGCCGAGATCCTTCTGCTGCTTCAATGGACAGTGTGCGTCACCGCCCATATAGAGTGTGAATGGGTGACTGCAGAAACTACCTACAGGTTCACACTGAGCATGTGCAAACAGACCTCATCAAGGGCAGAGCAGCCTGCGGGGCAGGATGGAGGTGCAGCGACATTGTGTGGGGTCAGTACAGGAATAGCAGGAGGGGGGGGGCAGGATGGAGGTGCAGTGACAGCTGTGTGTGAGGCGAACATAGGAATAATAGGGTGGGATGCGGGGCAGAACAGAGGTGCAGTGACGTGTGTGGTGAGCATAAGAATGGCAGTATGGGCTGCGGGATAGGATGGAGGCGCAGAGTCAGGGAGTGGTGTGGGGTCAGTACAGGAATAGCAGGGTGGGGTAGGATGGAGGTGCAGGGACACAGTTGTGCGTTAGGGCAATGTGTATTTGCATCCTGTAGAGTTCCTAGTTTGTTAATGGGTTTTTGTTGCAGCATGTGTTTGTGTAGTAGTGCGCGCGCATGCGTGCGTGCGTGCGTGCTGTTCAGAGACCCAGTTAATAAATATACATCCCCCCGAGTCATGACCGCATTGTGTTGCGCACACATTATCCATCACGGTGATGTGTGTCCTGGTTGTGTCAACTTCACTGACCCACAAATGGCTGAGAGACAAAGCGAGCACAGTGTGTGTGTGTGTGTGTAACAGAGCGAGCACAGTGTGTGTGTGTGTGTGTGTGTAACAGAGCAAGCACAGTGTGTGTGTGTGTGTGTGTGTAACAGAGCGAGCACAGTGTGTGTGTGTGTGTGTGTGTAACAGAGCGAGCAGTGTGTGTGTGTGTGTAACAGAGCGAGCACAGTGTGTGTGTGTAACAGAGCGAGCAGTGTGTGTGTGTGTGTGTGTGTGTAACAGAGCGAGCACAGTGTGTGTGTGTGTGTGTGTGTAACAGAGCGAGCACAGTGTGTGTGTGTAACAGAGCGAGCACAGTGTGTGTGTGTGTGTGTGTGTAACGGAGGGAGCACATAAAACCCTGCACCCCCAGAACCCCGCACCATGTGACCCTGCACCCCCAGAATCCCGCACCGCTCCATGTGACCCTGCACCCCCAGAATCCCGCACCGCTCCATGTGACCCTGCACCCCCAGAATCCCGCACCGCTCCATGTGACCCTGCACCCCCAGAACCCCGCACCGCTCCATGTGACCCTGCACCCCCAGAACCCCGCACCGCTCCATGTAACCCTGCACCCCCAGAACCCCGCACCGCTCCATGTGACCCTGCACCCCCAGAATCCCGCACCGCTCCATGTGACCATGCACCCCCAGAACCCCGCACCGCTCCATGTGACCCTGCACCCCCAGAATCCCGCACCATGTGACCCTGCACCCCCAGAATCCCGCACCGCTCCATGTGACCCTGCACCCCCAGAATCCCGCACCGCTCCATGTGACTCTGCACCCCCAGAACCCCGCACCGCTCCATGTGACCCTGCACCCCCAGAATCCCGCACCGCTCCATGTGACTCTGCACCCCCAGAATCCCGCACCGCTCCATGTGACCCTGCACCCCCAGAATCCCGCACCGCTCCATGTGACCCTGCACCCCCAGAATCCCGCACCGCTCCATGTGACCCTGCACCCCCAGAATCCCGCACCGCTCCATGTGACCCTGCACCCCCAGAATCCCGCACCGCTCCATGTGACTCTGCACCCCCAGAACCCCGCACCGCTCCATGTGACCCTGCACCCCCAGAACCCCGCACCACTCCATGTGACCCTGCACCCCCAGAACCCTGCACCGCTCCATGTGACCCTGCACCCCCAGAATCCCGCACCATGTGACCCTGCACCCCCAGAATCCCGCACCGCTCCATGTGACCCTGCACCCCCAGAACCCCGCACCGCTCCATGTGACTCTGCACCCCCAGAATCCCGCACCATGTGACCCTGCACCCCGAGGACCCCGCACCGCTCCATGTGACCCTGGACAGTAGTGTGCTGTCTGCACGCGTGGTGTAGTGGTGCGCTGTGTGCATGGTGTGGTGTAGCGGTGCGCTGTGTGCATGGTGTGGTGTAGAAGTGTGCTGTGTGTGCATGGAGTGGTGTAGTAGTGTGTGTTGTGTGCACGGCGTGGTGTAGTGGGGCGCTGTGTGCATGATGTGGTGTAGTGGGGCGCTGTGTGCATGATGTGGTGTAGCGGTGCGCTGTGTGCATGGTGTGGTGAAGTGTGCTGTGTGCATGGTGTGGTGTAGGAGAGTGTGGTCTGTGCATGGCGTAGTGTAGCGGTGCTCTGTGTGGATGGTGTGGTGTAGTAGTGTGTGGTCTATGCACGGTGTAGTGTAGCGGTGCACTGTGTGCATGGTGTGGTGTAGCGGTGCACTGTGTGCATGGTGTGGTGTAGCGGTGCACTGTGTGCATGGTGTGGTGTAGCGGTGTGCTGTCTGCACGGCGTGGTGTAGCGGTGCGCTGTGTGCACGGCGTGGTGTAGCGGTGCGCTGTGTGCACGGCGTAGTGTAGCGGTGCGCTGTGTGCATGGCGTGGTGTAGCAGTGCGCTGTGTGCATGGCGTGGTGTAGCGGTGCGCTGTCTGTGCATGGTGTGGTGTATCAGTGTGCTGTCTGTGCACGGCGTAGTGTGGTGCGCTGTGTGCATGGCGTAGCGGTGCACGTTGTGGTGTAGCGGTGCGCTGTGTGCACGGCGTGGTGTAGCGGTGCGCTGTGTGCACGGTGTGGTATTTTACTCGTCCCGTCTCTCTCGCAGAACGACTCGTCCAGTGACAGCGATACAGACAGTGAAAGCCATTTCTCGCTGTTGCTGCCGCAGGATTACCTGGGCCTGGCCGTCTTCTCCATGCTGTGCTGCTTCTGGCCTATGGGCATCGCCGCCTTCATCCTCTCCCAGAAGGTGAGGAGAGACACAAACGGAGCAAAGACACTCCATGGAGTCAAGCCACGAGAATACGTCGGCCGAGGGGAAAGGGGACCAGGCAAGGTTAGGTGGAGCTGGAGGTGATCATGGGGGGAGAGCAAGAATGTGGAGTCATTGAGGTTAGAGGGGGGGGAAGGGGAAGCTGGGGGGGGGCAGAGGTGAGTGTAGAGGCGTTGGAGGCGAGGGTAAGGGGGTTGGAGGTGAGGGGAGGGCATGGGGTGAGGTGGAGGGTTTGGCCTTGAAGGTTGCACAGAGTTTGGTGGTTGAGGTTTATGGTCAAACCAGATTATACGGTGCAGGAGCAATGAGAAAGATTGAGGCCAATGGCAGCTCCATATTTGGAGGAGCAGGAGCACATGGTTGGTCAGGAGATGGGAGGAACGGGTGGTTCTCATTAATCTTATAGACTTTGCCCATTGTGTCCTAAACTAACACCCCCCCCCTCTCTTTCCAGACCAATAAAGCCTCAGCTCAAGGTGATTACCACGGGGCAAGCGTGGCTTCCAGACAAACCTTCCTGCTAGCCGTCATCTCCATTTTCTTGGGGATCTGCACCTACATCGGGGCGGTGGTTGCCCTCATTTCCTATCTGTCGAACAAAGCCCCCACCTAACATCACCACAACTGCACCTGGTGCGCGCACTGAACACAGTGACTGACGATCTACTCCTGCGGCGCCCAATGAGCTTCACCACCTTTTTTACCAGAAGAAATGACTATTAACCCCCCCAAAAAAAAAATGGAGGCCACGACTCACAAAGGGATTATGTGTGGTGGATTCAGGGACATGATGGACAATTAAACATCACAAAATAACCCTCCGTACACCGAGGGATTCCACATACAGCGACATGAGACGCCCAACCTGACCATATCGATCCACCAACCTGACCATATCGATCCACCAACCTGACCATATCGATCCACCAACCTGACCATATCGATCCACCAACCTGACCATATCGATCCACCAACCTGACCATATCGATCCACCAACCTGACCATATCGATCCACCAACCTCACACGAAACGACCAACAAGATCGCATGGAGCCGTGATCATCATCATATGGAGCCACTAACCAGATCACAAGATCCGACCACAGAACTATGGACTCTTCACTCATGATTGGTCACTAGATCCATGATGTGGTCACGTTATCTGGGCCCTCGCTCTGATACAGCACCGGGTCCATGTGGTGTCATCGCCCCCTCGGTCACCATCACACCCCAGACTGAAGCCATTATACGGCGCCTCCGAGGAACCTGAGCGCCGGTTTCATAGACCAGTATTAAAGCATCAGGAGTTATTGTAGCCCCGCCTCCTGCGCGCATCATTAATGAGGGGAATAAATTCACAACATGTGAGAAAAAACCCCACAAAAAACAGTAACTGCTTTACAACCGAGAGTGAGGCTCACCGGGGGGCGGGCAGCGAGCACGACGTGGGGGGGGGGGGAGAGGAGCGAGCACGACGTGGGGGGCACACTCACCGGGAGAGGAGCGAGCACGACGTGGGGGGCACACTCACCGGGAGAGGAGCGAGCACGACGTGGGGGGCACACTCACCGGGAGAGGAGCGAGCACGATGTGGGGGGCACACTCACCAGGAGAGGAGCGAGCACGACGTGGGGGGCACACTCACCGGGAGAGGAGCGAGCACGACGTGGGGGGCACACTCACGGGAGAGGGCACTGGGTGCCACAAGGGAGGGGGCACAATCTCCGGGAGTGAATGAGAGAATAATGTGCATAGAGTTTTTGGGAGGAATCCTCGGTTTCCTGCTGTCTCTCTCCAGGTCGCTCGCGCTCGGCGTCTCCAGAGGCCAATTATTAGGAAAACAAAACAGTAAGGAGACAAACACTGTGTGCAAAACGAGCCCCCCCCCCCACTGCAACCACCACTGGCGGCTCCGGAGACACATACAGCCCCGGCCTGACACGGTAACCAGAGAAACGGCAACTACACAGTGATCTATATATACAGGAGAAAGCGGCTGCCAACACGACACTGGCCGCCGCCGGGGACAGACCGCCTGGCACACCGACTGTGTGCCTTCGTCAAACTCCAGCTTTCTCCGAGCCGGAAACTGAAATCCTGCAGCCGCAGTCCAAATCTCCCTGGTTACCGGCAGAACCAGTAACTTTTATGGCAGGAACATGAAGTCCCAAAATAAATGAAACGATTACTACACCACAAAGTAATGAGACGGGAGACCGGCAGTGACACCGTATGAGACCGGCAGTGACACTGTATGAGACCGGCAGTGACACCGTATGAGAGACGGGAGACCGGCAGTGACACTGTATGAGAGACAGGAGACCGGCAGTGAGACCGGCAGTGACATCGTATGAGAGACGGGAGACCGGCAGTGACACCGTATGAGAGACGGGAGACCGGCAGTGACACCGTATGAGAGACGGGAGACCGGCAGTGACACCGTATGAGAGACGGGAGACCGGCAGTGACACCGTATGAGAGACGGGAGACCGGCAGTGACACCGTATGAGAGACCGGCAGTGACACCGTATGGGAGACCGGCAGTGACACCGTATGGGAGACCGGCAGGGACACCGTATGGGAGACCGGCAGGGACACCGTATGGGAGACCGGCAGGGACACCGTATGAGACCGGAGACCGGCAGTGACACCGTATGGGAGACCGTCAGTGACACCGTATGAGAGACGGGAGACCGTCAGTGACACCGTATGAGAGACGGGAGACCGGCAGTGACACCGTATGAGAGACGGGAGACCAGCAGTTACCACTTGGTAAACAGACATACAGCTACAATATGCAACAATAATCCCCCATCATGAATAACTCACAGATAATATCAGATCCAGTAACAGCACAATGGGAAGAACATTCAACACAATGGATCATTTACACAGGCAACCTTTATCTTACACTGCCTGCTAGATCCTGGAGAAAGGGGTGAGGGGCAGAGCATGTGAAAACAAATCACTTACACGACACCAGCCGCCAACACCGGTCATCAACACCAACACTGACCACTCTCACCAACACGACACCGGCAGCTAACACTGTGGCGGAATTGAGTATCCGCCTGCGGTCCTGCTCTATCTGACCCCCTTCTTTGGTGTTGCCAAGCCCGACTACCGAGTGGCACGGCACCCGGCGTCTCGAGCGGCTTGGGTAGAAGACTACGTGGCGGTGGAGATCTGGAGAGTAGACGGGGCACCCACGGCGGAAATCCGCCCGACTACCGAGTGGCACGGCACTCGGCGTCTTGAGCAGCGGATCTACTGACCATTGAAGGGCTGGAGACGTCTGCGTGGCGAACCGCGGTTCGGTAGAGTCTCCTTGCAGATGCAGGCACGGCGCTCAGCCGAGGTCCCGATTCGGGGTGGTTGCGGTATCCCAAGATACCGATTCAAGGTGGCGCAACGGCGCGGCGAATCGATGTTCTGCTGCGGAGTTAGAGTGACCCGTTCCTGGGTGGTGGTGATATGTAGCCGACGTAAAATGACAACACCAGGCAGAGCTGTATGTTTCAAACACTCAGATGAACTGAACTCTTTTAATCACACGCCACTATTTATGCTGAAGTACAACAGTCATAATTTGCATACCCATACTAATTAGTAGCACACCCATACTAATGAGTTAGGTCAGTTATTTACAATCAACATTCTTCACATTCTCTTAGCCTTCAGCGCACACAACATTTGTACATCCATTGTTCCAGCACATCAGATTAAACACACACTATCAGAGATCCCTTAGGCTAGGGTCAGACGAGCGCAGTGCGAACGCGCGTGCAGGCGCACTTAATCACGGCCGTAGTAGCAGCAAATGCCGGGCAATGACGGCCAATATACGAAGTACGGTCGCACAAAAGTCCGGCTGCGCAACGCAAGTGGAAAACGAACGCATTTTGTCGAGAACGTAAAACCACTAGTACGGTTGTACAGAGTGCGCTGCGTCCGCTAGCGGCGTGTGTGCGTGAATTGGAGATGTCAGACACTGCTAATGTCCGGCCAACATAACGTCCAGATGCACAAAGTGTTTTATTGATGATCCGTACAAAATCCCGAACGCAAATGCGCATAGTATGACCGCTATCGCGTACTCCGTGAAAAAATGCGTCCATTCGTTCGAACGCACTTTTTCACAGACAACGTGAAAATGCGTTCGTCTGACCCTAGCCTTAAATTAAACATGTAGCTAGATAATGGGGAAAATCCCTGACGCATAAATTACACAGCAGAAAAAAACTTATTTACTAGCTACAGAAAAACACATTTACCTACAGGAATATAAGTATATTTTAAAACCAAAGCTATGTCATTTCACTAAACTAAATTAAACTAAAACCAAACGAGGTAAAATATTTAAAATCACACGATAAAACCGACCATAAAGTCTTTTGAGGTTTGAAGCATGGAGCGTTGCCTCAGCTCCATGACATAGGTCCTTTTAAAAATGTCTTGGGTTTGCGTCCTGGGCTCGCTGCGCCGAGCCTCTTGGGTCATTCCGTGACAAACACCAACACTGCCCACCAACAGAACACCAGCCCCCAACACAACAGCAGTCGCCACTGTGATGTTTTCCACAACTGTGTTTATATTCTTACTTAATTGGTTGAGTTGTATAAAAACAGTCACTTCCGTATAAGTTGTAGTTTATTAATCGGTATAGAGCAGTTTCCTCACAGAGCTGCCTCATAACACTGCTCTGCTTCAGCCGCCATTTTACATCTACCAGAACATTCCCCCCAACTGACAACAGGAAGTGAAAAATCACCTCAGAGCATAACAGGAAGTAGGAAGGCAGAAGAAAAGCAATGCATCATTCACAGCCAACAACAGTCCACATACCTCACAATACACACACACCATATATTCTTACACAGTCTAACAACCCCTACATCACATCTCCTTCCCTTCAAAAAAAACCACCCACCTTTTTCTTAAAATAATAAAAAGAAAATGGGTAAAAGTCAGCAACAATAAATGAGCTGTAACATGTCTTCTCAATCTGTATCATTGTGTCCATCATCTTCTAGATCCTCCATCTTAGGTTCAGGTCTTCTCCTCGAATACCATTTACGCCTTCTTGCTAAAGAGTTTCTCTTACTATAGTCCCTTAACAGATCTCGCGGTTGCCAGCGGCTTGTGGCCCTTCTCACCCTTGTGGAATGGCGAATATTTCCTTGTCCAAGGCCTGTATGTTCACCCGTACTGTGTCCTGGAACTTCTTGTTCGAGTTTCGTTGGGCATCACCTCCAAATGTGTTCCTTTGCTATCTTGAAGACTATTTCTATCCTGAGCCTCAGGAGCAGGGATACTGCAGACGTCAGGAGAGTCATCATGCCAAACTCCATGCCAGATATCCGTGTCTGGTTCCAGGGATGACTTTGACGGCTTTGATAAGTCTTCTGTTGTACGTGGTCGAAGTTGATTTGTATGTCTCCTTGTGCAAAATCCATCTGAGGTGACAACTTCATAGTGTGCTGAGCCCAGAACTTCCTTTATCACTGCTGATTTCCAACGATTGGCCCGATTATACACGCGTATCCAAACAGAATCCCCTTTCTGATGACAACGACCTGCTTTTCCACCTTGCATCTTTGATTGTTGCTGGATGACCCTATGATGAATCTCAGGTTTTAGAAGATCCAACTTTGTCCTGAGTACTCGGCCTAACATAAGGCAGGCTGGAGGTTGTCCAGTGGTTGGATGAGGGGTGTTCCTATACTGTAGGAGGAAATCAGACAGATGTTGCTCAGACCTCTTTCCCTCTGCTCTTAAACTCCTCAGAAAACCTTTGAGCGTTTGAACAAAACGTTCTGCTTGACCATAAGGCTGGGGTCAGACTAACGCAGTATTAACGTGCGTTTAGCAGCACTTAATCACGGCCGTGCTAGCAGCAAATGACGTCCAATGCCGGGCAGCATACGAAGAACGACCGCACAAAAGTGCGGCTGCGCAACGCAAGTGGCAAACGAACGCATTTTTTCGAGAACGTGATACCGCTAGTACTGACGTACAGAGTGCGCTGCGGCCGCATAGCGGCCTGTGTGTGTGATTAGGAGACGTCAGACGCTGCTAATGTCCGGCCAACATAACGTCCAGACGCAAAAAGTGTTTTATTGATGATCCGTACAAAATCACGGACGAAAATGCGCATCGTATGACCGCTATCGCGTATTCCGTGAAAAAATGGGTCCATTCGTTCGAACGCACTTTTCACAGACAAAGCGAAAAATGCGTTCGTCTGACCCTAGCCTTAGCCGCAGGATAATACGGTGCCGTTCGATGATGACGAATACCACTTTTTTCAAGGAAAGCTTTAAATTGCTCAGAACCAAACTGTGGACCATTATCTGAAACAAGCTCTCTGGGCAAAAGTTGTGAAGTTTCTGTAATGCCTTTATAGTAGCATCCGCAGTGGTCTGTGACATGGATAGAACTTCGGGACATTTAGAATGTGCATCCACCACAATCAGATACATTTTATTTTCCACTGGTCCAGCAAAGTCTATGTGAATGCTCTGCCATGGTGATTAAGGCCAGGTCCAAGGTTGTACTCTACCATGTGGTAAGTCACATTGTGCTTGGGCACATCCAATGCAACCTGAAACATAGCGGGCAATATCTTCATCAAAGGTTGTCCACCACACCTGACCTCTTGCCTTCTGCTTCATGTGGACTATGCCTGGATGACCTTCATGCAGAATTTCAGAATTTGTTGTAACACAAAAGGAATAACTACCCTTTCTCCCCAGATTACACAACCATCTCGAATTGATAACTCCCGAGCCCTTGTTTGGAATGACTTGAGATGTACTGGAGTCTTTAGTGGCCAACCTTTCTGTACATAAGCAAGTATTTCCCTCAGCACAGAGTCCTGGTTTGTCTCCTGTGAAATTTCTTTAGCTGTTATCGCGTCACAAAAGTATATTCTAGATCTTTCTGTGATAGGTAATTGTGAATCCAATTTCAGTGGAAGCCTAGAGAAGGCATCAGCATTTGCATGTAGGGCATTCGGCCGATACTGTATTCGGTACTGATAGGCCCCCAGAGTCAAGGCGCACCTCTGAAGCCTCGCTGCTGTCGTAACGGAGATACCTTTCTGTGGGTTAAAAATTGTCAATAAGTGCTTATGGTTGGTTAGCAGTGTGAAGGGTGGAATATATATATCTATAAGGGTTGTGGTGAAGGACTAAAAGTGAGATAAAAAGCCTCCACACTATAATAAGTGTGTTTAATATTGCAGAAGCCACTTGCACATCATAGCAATTCAAAGAATTGCATCCCAGAGCTCCTGTGCCACATTCCCCATATGCAGCAAGGAATTCTGGGTAGGATATGCAAATGACCTCTGTCTCACTTTTATGCATCCTGGATCTGTTATTACACAGAACCCTAAAATCAATGCTATGTCACACCGTGACTTTGTAGCAGAGATAAGGTTTATGCAACTGGTCAAAGCCACTTCTAGGACAGCGCTGTTACGGGTTTGTTGAACCTTCATCAGCTAGGAGACAGGCATGACCAGTTGCAGTGGATGCTTGGACCATAGGTAAGTAAGTGTCTATAAGGGTTGTGGTGAAGGACTAAAAGTGAGATAAAAAGCACAGGAGCTCTGGGATGCAATTCTTTGAATTGCTATGATGTGTAGGTGGCTTCTGCAATATTAAACACTGTATATAAAGATGAAATTTCTTTACTGCCCATACAATTGCCAGAGCCGCTTTATCCATTTGAGAATATTTTTTTTCTGCAGCTGTGAGTGATCTAGAGGCAAAAGCCACGGGTCTGTCGGTTCCATCAGACATGGAATGAGATAGAACTGCCCCCAGTCCATAAGGTGATGTATCACAAGCAATGGAAACTGGCTTTTCCAAGTCATAATGTACTAGAAGACGTGAACTAGCAGGGTTATCCAAAGAGATTCGAAAAGTCACCGCACGTTCGGTGACTTTTTGTTCTCTTCAATTCGGTTCCTTTTGCCGATCCCATTTCGGTGACTCTGCGGTGTATTCAGCAAGCACCACAGGGCCCCCGAATTGCAGGGAAAAGCTGCCGAAAACCTGACGAAACCTAACCGAATGCATGCTGAAAACAAGCAAAAACATCTGGATTAACCTTTGAAAAAGACGAACAGGAGCCGAACATGAGCCGAATCACACAGAGCCGAAGCAGCTGTGACGTAGAGGAGGCAGTGAATAAATTAGAAAAACCATTTGTATGAATCTGGGAAAATGAAACGCTGTTTGCAAAGAAACTACTGAGCGAAAATGTCTGAAATTTTCACAGGAGGTCCAGGGAATGATAATAAAGAGGCTGTTACAAAAAAAATAAGTAAACTGAAAAAAAAAAAAAAAAAATCGGACTTATAATAAAAAATAAAAAAAATCTGAAAAATGCTTAAAGTATCCTAAAAAATCTATAAATAAAGAGACTTTTTGCTGCAGAATTTTATAATGAACGGTTTATTAGATATTGAATTAAAACGGGAATATTTTTAACATTGAAGCCTATGGGATTCTCCTGAATTAACTTGCCGAATTAAACCACCGAATGGCAGGGCATTAGGGGAACCTCTCACTGCTGGTTTGTGTTCTCTGAATAGCCGAAGCAGTGCTTTTTCATGGGGATTTCACTGCCCTTGAACAGGCACCGAACAGGCACCGTATGTGCAGGCAATTCGCCAGTATTTGGCGAATTGCCTGCTCTCTGGATAGCCGAATGGCCAGGAAAGGTAACCGAACGCTGATTTTCAACGTTCGGTTACCTTTCTCAAGCAATTCGAATCTCTTTGGATAACCCTGTAGGAACCAGCGCTTTTGACTTTCGAAAAGCTGAAGCACATATTCAGTCCATATTCCACAAGTCTCTGCAAAACGGCCTCTGTGTTTTTCTTATGTTCCTCCTCGGATTTACCGGTCACCAGCATGTCATCTAACAGACACGGTGTTCCAGGAAAACCAGCCAACACTTTGTCCATTGTTCATTGTCAGACAGCCGGGGCAGGTGCAATGCCAAAAACCATGCGATTATACGTGAATAACCCCCGATGAGTATTAATGGTAAGAAGGGGGTGGAGAATCTGGATGTACAGGTAACTGTAGATATGCATTTCTTAAGTCAATCTTGGTGAATTGCTGCCACCAGCCAGTGATGCAAAAATATCATCTACCCTAGGAAGGGGATATTTATCTATTTTAAGCTGCGTGTTAAGAGCCATGCGGAAATCCCCACAAATCCGTATTTCGCCACTACTTTTCCTCACTGGCACAATGGGCGATGCCCACTCACTGTGTCAACTCGGGAGATGACATTCAGCTCCTCTAATCTCTGTAACTCCGCTTCCACTCCTGCTCTTACAGCAAATGGCAAACTTCTCGCTTTAAAAAATCGTGGTGTTGCGCCTTCCTTTAATTCCAAGGAAACTTGTCCCTTTACTGTCCCCAACTGGCCATCAAACCCCAGCACATATTTCTCTTAATCCATATTTCTCTTAATCCAGTCGAGTCTGGTCTGGTTTTCATTTAACACATGACATGGATAATTCTGAATTTCCGGCATTCCAGGAGCCTTTATCCATTCCCTGCCAAACATTGGAGGTCCTCCATTCTGCAAAACATACAGAGGTAGATCTTTCTTTCTCCTATTCACTGTAACGGTGACAGTCAGACATCCCGGTGGTTTTAACAGCTCATTAGGTTTGCCGTCGCACTGGTGTCTGAAGTATTGGCCTACGTATGTTAAGGCGTTTCCAGTCTCTCCAAGAAATCACAGATACAGCTGCACCTGTATCCAAATCCATAGCGAGTTTCTG
The DNA here is from genome assembly GCA_009667805.1 of Leptobrachium leishanense. Lineage (NCBI taxonomy): Eukaryota > Metazoa > Chordata > Amphibia > Anura > Megophryidae > Leptobrachium > Leptobrachium leishanense. The sequence goes on from RXON01002973.1 coordinate 48,606, forward strand.
CCATTAACAACAACCTGAACTGTTAATGCAGCCAAATTACTGCCCAGCTTATATATTCTTACATTCTGTATAGGGGATTGTACATCTGAATCGTCATCAGACTCCTGTATTTGCACTCTCTAGGCATCTTTTGCTTTGTCTCTCAAACAAATTCTGCCCCTCTCTCGAGTGGATCTGCAGACGATCCGTATGTGACCCATTTTCCCACACGCGTGACACCTGGCATCCCTTAATCTGCATTTAGTCGCCTCATGTGTTGTAGCTCCACAGCGATAACATTTGTAATGTGGTTGTTCCTGTTTTAAAGGTCCTTCCCCCCCCCCCCCCCCCCGGTACTTTATTCTAACACCAAGGCTGGAATAATCGACAATTAGACACTAGAGCACAGAGTGATTTTAATAAAGACAGGAGGCGAATATTTTGCATTCTCTTTTCTTTACTAAAACATCAGCAGCAAGGAAAGTTTACATAGCAACAGCAGTAACCAATAAACAACAAGAGAGTAGTAAGTCCTTAGCCACGCCCTCTTTTCTTGTATGCTGAACGAGCAGGAGAGCCGTGACGTAGAAATTCCAGAGATCCAAGTAGGAGGAAGAACCCGGAAACTGAAGGAGGAAGAAGCCAAGACTGGGTAGGAGTCAACGAGATGGTCAGTTGCAGAACTGGAAGCCAACGGGCGTCCGAAACGATGGGAGACCAACAGGGCCGCAGAGGCAAAATCAAGCTACGGAGAAAGCAGAGGATACGTGAAAGTACCATGTGATGGAGGCTTGCCAATCAACAGTTAACGAACTGACCAGTCAAAGCGAAGAATTATCAATAGTTAATCAATTATAAAACTGTAGCCCTAGGCTAGGCCAACGAGACATGTAAACCCTACTAAGGGGAATGAAAAATAGTTAGACAATAATGGACAAAAGTCGAAGAAGTGTAGATACGTTAATTACATTCTTTATTAATTTTTTTTTTTTTTAAATCGAATATAGCAGTAAATCCGGTACAATGTGAGCAATCCCGGGCATGGGCGGGTGGGAAAAAGTCGCCTCCTGTCTTTATTAAAATTAAGATTATTCTAACACCAAGGCTGGAATAATCCACAATTTTATATCAAGTCAGGAGGCTTCATATTTTGCAGTTTTAAGCTGCACCAGAGCCCCAGATGCAGACGAGCGAAAAATAAAAAGGTACGAAAGGTGACCGTCCTAGAACAATCAGCAGCCGCTAGTATGTCGGACAGGGAGCCCCCGGCGACCGCAACAGAAGAAGCCACTGCACCCCGCACGGAGTGAGCGCCGAAGTGAGGAGCAACACCCGCTAGGGAGAGCAGCCAGGGGACCCCGCTAGAAAGCGTAGGAGAGGAAACAGGATGCTAAGTGGAAACATAGGAGACCAAGAGCTGGGTGACTGGAGGGGAGCGCAAAGAGCTTAAGTGGGAGAGGTAGTTCGTAACGCACCGAGCGACACATAGGGTAGAAAACCTTAGAAAAAGGGGGTTTTCGTACATCTAGTAAGCGTGAAAAACGACTCCCTCAGGAGAGAAAAACCAAAGCGTGCGCATCGAAGGCTCTAGCATCCAAAACACGTCTAAAAGGACCCCAAACACAAAATGATGGTTAGATTACACCAAGAGCTGACGCAGGAACAGCGAGTAGTATCTGGCCATTTACGCAGGAACTCCAAAACAAGCGCCACATCCCAAAAGTGAGGATATGTGGGGCCGGCGGGCGAGCGAGCCTAACGCCCTTGAGGAGACGACACACAGAAACGCCACCCAGGGGAGCATGAGCCACCGAGCTGGTCGAGCGGAACCAGGTGATGATAGGACTTGCCGGCCGTGGAAAGGCTTGCCAACAAATTAGAGGGGCTGTAGCAGGATCAGGCACACACCAACCACACCAATTTCCCCAGGCGTAACATTTTTGCTTGCCAGAAGTCCAGGATTCCCAGAATAGGGAGCGAGCCTGATGAGCCTGGCAGCATGCAGGGTCCCCGGAAATTGTCCAAGCCATCAGTGGAAGATCGCCCTCCAATACCAATGGATTAGGGTTGCCTTGAGGGTCCAGAAGAATGGATGGACAGGACGGCAGCAGCGTAGCAGTAGACAAGGGAGCTGTAGCGTCAGTGTCAACCAGCTCTGAGCGTGCCATAGAGGCGTGAGTAGAAGTCGAAACCATCCATCTGTGGACTTCTTGAAGCGTGCACGTGAGCATCGTGAACGGGGAAACAGTGTAGGCTCCTCGATGGGGCCATGGTGGGAGGAAAGCATCCACCGCTGCCGTCTGCAGGTCCGTAAGCCAACTGAAGCCGGTCTGCATCTGGTGGTTCAAGCGGGAAGTAAACAGGTTGAACCCAAAGGAGTAGAGAGCAGTGGATGTGAAGCGGCTGTTCCTCAGGCGTCCATGCCCCACCCGTGGATACGGGTCCGCAAGTCGCTCCCCAGCCCGATTGGCTGGCGTCCGATTCCAGTACGAAGTCCGGTAGAGAGCCAAAGAAGGCCCACCCATTCCAGGCTTCCATGAGGCGCAGCCACCACAGGAGTTCCACTCGAACCTCAGGAGTGATAGGGACCAGCTGGTCGTAGGAGGGATTGAGACTGAGGCACGTGGTTTTCTGACGTTGCATCGCCCGATAATGCAGTGGGCCAGGGAGAAGGGTGATGACTTGGGCTGGGCGACAAGCTGACCTGTCCATGTTGGTAATGAACTAGAGGTCTTACAGGAGAGTAAGCACTAGGGCCGTGTGACGGGAAGACAGGACCGGATCTTGAGCCAGTACGAAGACATTGTCCAGATATATTATAGACCTGATGCCCTGTGAATGTATGGAGGCCATGCCCAGTTAGAGGAGCTTCATTGAAGCACCATGGTGCGGAGCTGAGGCCGAAAGGTAGGCAGGTGAACCGTCGGTGGTACAGGATGGATAGGAGACCCGAGTAGATGTGCGCTCTCCATTGTGAAGTGTCGATAGGACAAGAAGGGATTGAAGGTTGTCAGGTTTAAGACCGGGCGAAGGTCCCCAGAGTTCTTGTGTACCAGAATACATTGTGCGGGGAAACAGACTGGAAGGGAACCTGGAAAAAAAAAAACAAAAAAAAAAAAAAAAAAAAAAAAAAAATCGATCAAGAAACCAGATACGATTCGTAGGACCCAAGAGTCGGACGTGAGCTTGCAACATTTGGGGGAAAACGTAATCGACCCGCGACTGGTATGTGTGGGTAGTGGATACGCGGGGTACTCACCAGCGGAATAGCGGCGTCTGGACCTGTTGAAACCTTGACTGACGGGAATTCCCCGAACCAGGGTCGGGCCCGGTCGGTATTGCGCCGCCGTGCTTTGATGTATGGTGAGGTGAGGTCTATAGGAGCTGTTGTATCGGAGGAAAACGAGTCTGGGGTTGAAAGACTCTTTTCATGTTGGATTGGACCTTTTGTAGGTTGGTACAGATGTTAACCTTATGATTCGATTCTTTGAAGAAGAGGTCCCCAAAAGGACCCAATTCTTTGGAGCACATACTTGTTAAATTAGCGTCAAAGCGAAAAAACGCCTCATTGCGGCGTGCAGAAGAGATGCTGACATTGGCGTTACCTAAAGACAGAGGGCACGCTGTGCCCATTCACGGACCATTGCAGGGCCGAGCAGGGTAGGCATAAGGCTATCCTGAACAAAAGATAAATCCAGGTAAAGTATCCATGTAATTGGGCGACTAGATGGGCCGAAAGGTTCTTATCTGACGGCATTTTTCTATGTTTCCAGTAGTTAGTGCTTCGTCCACCGTGACAAGCGGGCCTGAAAACCTCCAGCATTTGTCCTGGGGGCGACGCGGAAGCCCTGTTCCAGATGTCGACAAGGATCCCTACCAACCTTACCCAGAAAGGAGACGAAATCCATGTCAAAACTCTGGTGTAAGAGATACCTTGTCAGGCAGCGTCGGGCAAGGGCATCCCACCCACAGACGCTCCCTGGAAATTTTAGCTAAGGGACCGCGTAGCCAGAAGAGCAGAAATTCCGCTGTGTGGTCAGGCGGGAGCCAGGCCGAAGACCTGGGGTGGGTGGTAGTGCATGGATCGAAAAAAGGGGGGCTCCTCTAGCGTCGAGGAGTGGCGCCGGGGTATCCGAGGACACCAAGGAGCGAGGCGGTGTTGGAGCGGTAGAGAGGGACACGATCGCTAAGCTATCGGAACGGGGCTCACCCGTTGAGCTTGCAGTAGTCGGTGGATCACCGGTGGTATTGGCGCCTTCCTCCTCGGGTATTGAGCCTGGTAAACGTCCCTGTCATAATCATCGTCCCCTTCTTTGGGGACAGAAGTGCGGGAGGAGTTTGTAGCAGGGCCCTTACCCTAGCCAGCGGACTCAGATTGACCCATCCAGAGTATTTTACGAGATGGCACGGCAGCCTCAGAATTAACCGAATGGGAGCCCTCAGAAAGGGCCGGTGACTGGGCCCTAGAAAGGACCGGAGGTTCTGGCTGGGGAAGCGGGGGCATGGCTGCCAAAGCTATGGGCAGTGTTTCTGAAATGGCAGCTAAAAGCCAGGTCGAAAGCTCCTCTGGATTGGTGGGGAGCTGAGGAGGATCCATGGAAAAAACAGAATAACGGGACTCACCTGTTGAGGTAATATATATGTTAAAATTTATAGGGATATATATCGGGGCTCACCCGATGGTTAGTGTGGCCAAACAGAAAAATCCTGTACTAGCCGCCAAGAAGGTAATAATATATTTATTATAAATTAATGTGTTGGGGCTCACCCGATGCCTTTGTGGGACAGACAGATATCACGCCAGAATAATAATATACATATATATATATAAGCTTATCAGGGCTCACCCGATGTCTTCGTGGGACAGATATCCCACCAGATAAATAATATATTTGTTTATATATATAAGCTTAGCAGGGCTCGCCCGATGCCTGCGAGGGACAGATATCCTGTCAGAAAATATATATATATATAAAGCTTATCGGGGCTCAGCCGATGCCTTCGTGGGTCAGATCCCACCAGAAAAATAATATTTATTTGTATTGTAGCGCTCACTCCCGGAGGAGCCTCTGAAATTGAACCTCGGGTCAGTCTCCCCGCACTACGGAATCAATATACTCCAGCACCGTTCCTGGATTTTATAAATTATATAGTTTACTAGAATAAATGGCATATAATGAATAACACGGTGTTCGTATATATTTTTACAGTACTTCGTAATACAGGAAACGCGCAGCAGAAAAAAAATACGATGCTTCGTAATTCGAGGAACGCGCAGCGGAAAAGGAAAAATAAATCTTTAACCCCCTTTTGTGTTTGGGGAGTGAGTCCCGCACAGGTTATATCCCAGAATGTACGTGTGTGTGTGTGTTATGGTACCCGGGTACAATATCCAACTGGCCAGTGAATTGCTTATGAGGTATCTTCGACTAGTCAAGTTGGGGCCCTGTGGGTTTTGGAAACAAACAGCAGCGTGCTTTAATTTCACAACGGCCTGGAAGGCCTCTCACCCATCCGCCAGATACTTGATGCTCCGCTCGACCCAGGACGTCTCTCCGCTCGATGTTGACTGGGGTTCTCTTGGTTACTGGATCCGCTGTCGGGCTTTCTGCACCTGCCGCAAGATGTCCAGCTCACCGCCTGCTCGCCCTGTCCGATCGATCTGCGGTACTCCTAACTCGGGGTCTTCCAGCTTCCTCAAGATCAGCACGGGTAGTCCTGTGAATCTCTGGGTCTTCCTCTGGTAAGGCTGAATAACCCGGTCTTTAGCTCGGTCAGGCCCCAGCTGCGCTCCGGCCTAGTCGCTGTCTCGTTCTGCTGCTCTGAGTCTTGCTCCTCTCACTCCCTGGCGCGCTCTGCCAGCTCTCTCCACAAGGCTCAGGATGTAAGGGTCTGTGTCCCACCCACTTCCTGTGTCCGCTCCCAAAGCATGCCGGGAAATGTAGTCCCAATGTTCAATGTCTCTCATCGCGCTTGTCTCCCTCCGGTGGCCAAAAATAGGTACTGCCACGACAGGGAATTAAACCCAGCGCTACAGTATATATATATAGTATAAGCGTATCGGGGCTTACCCGATGTTTACGTTGGGCAGACAGAAATCCCACCGAAAAAAAATTAAATAATTTATTTATATAAATAGAAGCGGAGGCCGTTTGACATGTAAGTACTGACCTGCTAGATTGCATCGGGACGCGAAGACGCGATGTCCCGAATGGCGGCAACTGCTGGTAGAACTAAGATGGCCGCCGGAGTGCGCACGGACGAAAAGCCATACTATTCTGAGGAGAAAGTTTAGTCGCGCACTCGCGGGAAGGCGGCGGGCGCCGCGCAAAACACAAAGAAAGGGGGGAAAAAACCTTAAGGAGAAAAAAGAGCTGTTAAAACAAAGTAAAGTACGAGGGGGCGCCGCAAGTCACACAACGCGAGCAAAGCGCACCTGCAGGCAGGAGAGTGTCCGCACAGCAGGGAGGAAACCTAGGAAAAAAAACAATCAGGTGCACAGTACATATAATAAATCTGAGTTAAAATTACATAATAAACCTAACAGTGACAAATTACACCTAAACTAAAGCCTGGCAACCAGGAGCGGTTTTGAAAACGTCTCACCTGGTCGCCAGCAGCAAAGAAAAGAGGGCGTGACTAAGGACTTACTACTCTCTTGTTGTTTATTGGTTACTGCTGTTGCTATGTAAACTTTCCTTTGCTGCTGAGGTTTTAGTAAAGAAAAGAGAATGCAAAATATGAAGCCTCCTGACTTGATATAAAATTGTAAAATGTCCAGCTCTGCCTCCCCTGTGTTGTCCAGTCTGTTGTGTAAAACATTAGAGGCTTGTTCCATGACGCTCGATATGTTCATAGCTTTCTGAAATGTTAAATCTTCTTCTGTAAGCGTCTCTTTATCTCCAGAAGGATATAGACACCTTAGAGAGAGTTCAGAGAAGGGCTACTAAAATGGTGTATGGCTTGAAGGAGAAAAGTTACCAGGAAAGGCTTAATGATCTTAACATGTACAGCTTGGAAAAAAGACGAGACAGAGGAGATATGATAGAAACATTTAAATACGTAAAGGGAATCCACAAGGTAGAGGAAGGGAGTATATTTAAAAGGAAACAAAGTAGCAAAACAAGAGGACATAGTCTTAGATTAGAGGGGCAAAGGTTTAAAAGTAACATCAGGAAGCATTATTTTACTGAGCGGGTGGTGGATACATGGAACAGCCTTCCAGTAGAAGTGGTAGAGGCCAAAACAGTGATTGAATTTAAGCAAGCATGGGATAGGCATAAGGCTATCCTAAACAAAAGATAAATGCAGGTTAAGTATCCATGAAATTGGGCAGACTAGATGTGCCGAAAGGTTCTTATCTGCCGACATTTTCCTATGTTTCTTTAGCGCTGTGTCACCTGCAATGCCCATTACAAACTGATCTTGCAAAGCAGTGAGCAGGTAGTCCCCAAAACAACAGGTGCTGGCAAGTTTACGTAATACAATAGCGTATGCTGAAACGGATTCCCCGGGGTCCTGCTTTCTTCCATAGAACTTAAATCTCTCTGCTATCTCTAGCTGAAGTGGAATCAGGCTGGAAGATGGTCGCTAGTATGAGCCAAGCGGCCATCTTGTTCAGAATATTGGTTCACTTGCAATAACTAGAGTAGATTTTTGTAGACATTAGAGACGAAGCTTACATAGAATCTTAGGAATGTGGTTGATTAGGAGAACTAGCAATAAAATGAGGAAGAATCCGGCCAGCGCTTGGCACGGAAAGACAGGAAAGACAAATGGTTACTACAAGGTCACATAGACCCGCAGTAAAACAAAGAGCGTAGAAACCAGGCCGTGCCCTTATCTATAACACAAACACGGCCTTTAGGGAGGTGGGGGCACGGCCCAGGACGAGTGAAGCAGCAAATCACAGATTGTCAGACTAACACGACAGTTGTCAATTCATTATCAATGTATGGAATTTCTTTGTACTAACGAGGGGAGGTATTAACCCACGTGGGGTGGAATAAAGTGTCATGGGGAGGTGGGCTAATTGGGATGTACCTAATTACGTATTTTTGGGTATAAGACCCCTTGTAAGGGGGGGAGACGGGGCTCACTCTTTGCGATTGAATCTGTGTGAGCAGTTGTGTGACGACACAATAAAGTTTGCCTTCCTGAAGAGACTCGTGTTCAGACAATCCTTGCTTGTGTCCGGTCCGGCGCCGTATTGAAAGTGAACCTGTCAGATTCCTGCTACATAGCGGCTTTGGTTGGAAATGGCCGCATAATACGGCAATCAGGCTTCCCAGTGACTTGCTGGCCGGCTTCTCTGGGTGTAAGAGGCTCCTCAGGGTTTCATACGTTCTGGCTCCTATAGCTGTTAGAAAAACACCAACCTGTTTGGCATCAGGAAAATCATTAGCTGCAAAAATAAGTCTTTCAACCCAGGAAGCCCCAGAATCCGCCTCAGGATCAAAGTCTTTTATGGAGACAATGCTTGCCATGTCAGTGAGTTCTACAGCTTCGTCGCCACTGTGATATTTTCCACAACTGTGTTTCTATTCTTACTTAATTGGTTGAGTTGTATAAAAACAGTCACTTCCGTATAAGTTGTAGTTTATTAATCAGTATAGACCAGTTTCCTCACAGAGCTGCCTCATAACACTGCTCTGCTTCAGCCGCCATTTTACATCTACCAGAACATTCCCCCCAACTGACAACAGGAAGTGAGAAATCACCTCAGAGCAGAACAGGAAGTAGGAAGGCAGAAGAAAAGCAATGCATCATTCACAACCAACAACGGTCCATACCTCACAATACACAGACACCATATATTCTTACACAGTCTAACAACCCCTACATCACACCACACACCCTGAATATACGGAGGAAGCCCTAAAAAAGCACCCACACATCCTGAATATATGGAGGAGCCCCTAAAAACACACCCGCACACCCTGAATATATGGAGGAAGCCCTAAAAAGACACCCACACACCCTGAATATATGGAGGAAGCCCTAAAAAGACACCCACACACCCTGAATATATGGAGAAGCCCTAAACACACCCACACACCCTGAATATATAGAGGAACCCTAAAAACAACCACCCACACACCCTGAATATATGGAGGAACCCCTAAAAAGACACCCACACACCCTGAATATATGGAGGAAGCCCTAAAAAGACACCCACACACCCTGAATATATGGAGGAACCCCTAAAAAGACACCCACACACCCTGAATATATGGAGGAACCCCTAAAAACACACCCGCACACCCTGAATATATGGAGGAACCCTAAAAAGACACCCACACACCCCTGAATATATGGAGGAAGCCCTAAAAAGACACCCACACACCCTGAATATATGGAGGAGCCCCTAAAAACACACCCGCACACCCTGAAATTATGGAGGAACCCCTAAAAACACACCCACACACCTGAATATATGGAGGAACCCCTAAAAAGACACCCGCACACCCTGAATATATGGAGGAACCCCTAAAAAAGACCCCACACACCCTGAATATATGGAGGAAGCCCTAAAAAGACACCCACACACCCTGAATATATGGAGGAACCCCTAAAAAGACACCCACCACACCTGAATATAGAGGAACCCCTAAAAGCACACCCACACCCTGAATATATGGAGGAACCGCTAAAAGAGACACCCACACACCCTGAATATATGGAGGAAGCCCTAAAAAGACACCCACACACCCTGAATATATGGAGGACCCCTAAAAACACACCCCACCACCCTGAATATATGGAGGAACCCCTAAAAACAACACCCACACACCCTGAATATATGGAGGAACCCCTAAAAAACCCCACAACCACCCTGAATATATGGAGGAACCCCTAAAAAGACACCCACACACCTGAATATATGGAGGAAGCCCTAAAAAGACACCCACACACCCTGATATATGGAGGAGCCCCTAAAAAGACACCCGCACACCCTGAATATATGGAGGAACCCCTAAAAAGACACCCACACACCCTGAATATAGAGGAACCCCTAAAAGCACACCCACACCCTGAATATATGGAGGAACCGCTAATACCGGTTGGGTGTAGCAGAGGTAACAGCACTGCTCTATATCTGGGGAGTCATGGGTCAATCCCAGCAAGAGCACCTCTCCAGTAAGTGTCCTTGGGCGAGACACCTAACGGTACAGACTCGCCACCCAGGACATACTGAAACCAGAGAAATCTCAATGTATCCCACCTGGTAAAATCCTTAAAAAAAAGATGGTCATCGTGTTTATTGATACTGACGTGGAATGCAAACATTTATTCCCATGATCCTCCACAATGTGCGGAGCTTCCAGAACCATCTTTAGTGAATGACCCCCAGTGCATGGAAGACGCGCGGAACTCTGCAAGTGAGGACTGACCCCGAAAATGCACAAACTGGGGGAAAATCATGAAAATTGGTTAAAGCAGCAGGATCTGCACTTTTTTTTCTGGCCATATAGAGGTTAATTAGGAACCAACCCCCCCCCCCCCCATTCCATTAGCAGCGCACACCGGCGTGACAGAGATTTAACACACACAGTAACCACAGCCCAGGGGCCACATCACACCCTGCACCACCCCTCCCCCCATCACCCCTGCACCACCAACCGCCCACCCCACCACCAACCACCCCCCCAACCCACCACCAACCACCCCCAACCCGCACCACCAACCACCCCCCAACCCGCACCACCAACCACCCACCCAACCCGCACCACCAACCACCCCCCCAACCCACCACCAACCACCCCCCCAACCCGCACCACCAACCACCCCCCCAACCCGCACCACCAACCACCCCCCCAACCGCACCACCAACCACCCCCAACCCGCACCACCAACCACCCCCCCAACCCGCACACCAACCACCCACCCAACCCGCACCACCAACCACCCACCCAACCCGCACCACCAACCACCCAACCCGCACCACCAACCACCCCCCAACCCGCACCACACCACCCACCATTTCTTAAATGAAAAACCCACATGTCAGAAACATCACATTTATTTATAAAATATTATAAACATCACAAAACATAGTGTCAGGATTCAATGTGTCACTGGGGATCAGGGGGTTAAAACGATAACTGGCGTCCGCTGAGGGGGGGGGGGGTCGACGCTCCTGCTGTCTCAGGATTTCGAGTACCTTCGTCGAGCGGAGTCTCTGTAAAATTTGAAGATTTTCTGCGCCGCAACCTGAGCCGCCGCGATGCTCTGCTGCAGCTGAGAGGAGAGAGGGGGATAAGAGGGCGAGCGAGGAGAGAGGGGGATAAGAGGGCGAGCGAGGAGAGAGGGGGATAAGAGGGCGAGCGAGGAGAGAGGGGGATAAGAGGGCGAGCGAGGAGAGAGGGGGATAAAAGGGCGAGCGAGGAGAGGGGGGGATAAGAGGGCGAGCGAGGAGAGAGGGGGATAAAAGGGCGAGCGAGGAGAGAGGGGGATAAGAGGGCGAGCGAGGAGAGAGGGGGATAAGAGGGCGAGCGAGGAGAGAGGGGGATAAGAGGGCGAGCGAGGAGAGAGGGGGATAAGAGGGCGAGCGAGGAGAGAGGGGGATAAGAGGGCGAGCGAGGCGAGAGGGGGATAAGAGGGCGAGCGAGGAGAGGGGGGGATAAGAGGGCGAGGGATAAGAGGGCGAGCGAGGAGAGGGGATAAGAGGGCGAGCGAGCAATGTATCACACAGGAAGTGATGACCCCCCTGCTTTGTACAAACATAACCAAGGTGGGGGTGGGGGGGGCCTTCAGGGTCGAATCCAAATCTAACTGTGTTTATTATTTACTATTAAGCGCCAACACATTCCGCGGCGCTGTACAATGTGTAAAGACAGGACAATTCTACAATATATATGTCGCCACCTAGTGTCCCATAGGGGGAATGTCGCCACCTAGTGTCCCATAGGGGGAATGTCGCCACCTAGTGTCCCATAGGGGGAATGTCGCCACCTAGTGTCCCATAGGGGGAATGTCGCCACCTAGTGTCCCGCAGGGGGAATGTCGCCACCTAGTGTCCCATAGGGGGAATGTCGCCACCTAGTGTCCCGCAGGGGGAACAGGTTTTGATACAATTCAAGTTACAAAATAAACTTAAAAGCCGCCACTTTCAAATGATAAACTGTAAAAAAATATAGATCTGATAACAAAACCAACACGGGGCTCTCTGCATTAGGAGGGGGGGGGCTCTCTGCATTAGGAGGGGGGGGGCTCTCTGCATTAGGAGGGGGGGGCTCTCTGCATTAGGAGGGGGGGCTCTCTGCATTAGGAGGGGGGGCTCTCTGCATTAAGGAGGGGGGGCTCTCTGCATTAGGAGGGGGGGCTCTCTGCATTAGGAGGGGGGGCTCTCTGCATTAAGGAGGGGGGCTCTCTGCATTAAGGAGGGGGGGCTCTCTGCATTAGGAGGGGGGGCTCTCTGCATTAAGGAGGGGGGGCTCTCTGCATTAAGGAGGGGGGGCTCTGGCGTCCTTTACCTCTGTAGCAGAATAGGCTCCTCTTGACGCCACTGTTAACACTTTGTTTTCCACGCTCTCTATAGCGAGGATGAGGACGGCGCGACTTTCCTGTATAAAGAGGAACATCACGTTATTACCTCTGCGGGGCAGCAGCGATGTGCGCCCACCACTCCCTCCCTCACCCCGAGCGCCCACCACTCCCTCCCTCACCCCGAGCGCTCACCCTCACCCCGAGCGCTCACCCTCACCCCGAGCGCTCACCCTCACCCTCACCCCGAGCGCTCACCTTCTGCTGTTTGCTGCTGGGATCCAGGGTGAGGTGACCGTCAGTGTCCAAGACGCAGGTGACGCCGCAGAAGAGGTAGCGCAGGGGGAGGCCGGCATCCATCAACGCGGTGCAGGCGGCATTCAGACAGCAGGCGAGGAGCTAGCGGGCATTAAGGGCGAGTAAAAATGGCACTGTGTCGTTCCCCCCCCCCCCAACAAGGCAACGACCAGCATAAAGAAGGGGCAGATCACTGGGGCAAACAGAGGACGCCTGGCGCCACCTAGTGGTCACATTGACAGATGGAAATCCAAGATGACCGACCAGGAGGCGGCAAACTGCCCCAACAAGGAGGGGCCAGGGCAGGCAGCGCGGGGGCCGGCAACACGGGGGGCAGGCAGCGCGGGGGCCGGCAACACGGGGGGCAGGCAGCGCGGGGGCCGGCAACACGGGGGGCAGGCAGCGCGGGGCTGGCAACACGGGGCAGCAGCGCGGGGCCGGCAACACGGGGGCAAGCGCGGGGGCTGCAACACGGGGGCAGGCAGCGCGGGGGCGGCAACACGGGGGGCAGGCAGCGGGGGCCGGCAACACGGGGGGCAGGCAGCGCGGGGGCCGGCGGAAAAACACTGCTGCTGCAACACTATCACAGGCAGTACATGGTTAATTGATCCGGTCCAGACATCTAAAGCTGCAGGAGAAAGACCCCCCCCTTATACAGGGGACCCCATTACGCCAGGAGGGAGGGGGTTATTTCCTGATTATTGTGGGGTTACTGGGGACCCCCCCCCCACAGCTGCTCCCAGAGGCGACTCACGTGGGACACGTTATGGTTTCAGAGCTTCCTCTGAGAAAATGACCTAGAACTGCAGATTCTGCCGGACTTGAGCAAAGCATGAAGCCATGCAGCCGCCCCGCCCCCGATGCTGCCATGCAGCCGCCCCGCGATGCTGCCATGCAGCCGCCCCGCCCCCGATGCTGCCATGCAGCCGCCCCGCCCCCGATGCTGCCATGCAGCCGCCCCGCCCCCGATGCTGCCATGCAGCCGCCCCGCCCCCGATGCTGCCATGCAGCCGCCCCGCGATGCTGCCATGCAGCCGCCCCGCCCCGATGCTGCCATGCAGCCGCCCCGCCCCCGATGCTGCCATGCAGCCGCCCCGCCCCCGATGCTGCCATGCAGCCGCCCCGCCCCGATGCTGCCATGCAGCCGCCCCGCCCCGATGCTGCCATGCAGCCGCCCCGCCCCCGATGCTGCCATGCAGCCGCCCCGCGATGCTGCCATGCAGCCGCCCCGCCCCCCGATGCTGCCATGCAGCCGCCCCGCCCCCGATGCTGCCATGCAGCCGCCCCACCCCCGATGCTGCCATGCAGCCGCCCCCGATGCTGCCATGCAGCCGCCCCCGATGCTGCCATGCAGCCGCCCCCGATGCTGCCATGCAGCCGCCCCCGATGCTGCCATGCAGCCGCCCCCGATGCTGCCATGCAGCCGCCCCGCCCCCCGATGCTGCCATGCAGCCCCCGATGCTGCCATGCAGCCGCCCCCCCGATGCTGCCATGCAGCCGCCCCGCCCCCGATGCTGCCATGCAGCCCCCCGCCCCCGATGCTGCCATGCAGCCCCCGCCGTCCAGACGCTGCCATGCCGCCCCCCCGTCCAGACGCTGCCATGCCGCCCCCGCCGTCCAGACGCTGCCATGCCGCCCCCCCCAGATGCCGCCATGCCGCCATCCAGACGCTGCCATGCCGCCCCCCGCCATCCAGACGCTGCCATGCCGCCGCCCCCCAGATGCTGCCATGCCGCTGCCATGCCGCCGCCCCCCAGATGCTGCCATGCCGCCCCCCGTCGTCCAGACGCTGCCATGCCGCCCCCCCGCCGTCCAGACGCTGCCATGCCGTCCCCCCGCCGTCCAGACGCTGCCATGCCGCCCCCCCGCCGTCCAGACGCTGCCATGCCGCCCCCCGCGTCCAGACGCTGCCATGCCGCCCCCTCGCCGTCCAGACGCTGCCATGCCGCCCCCCGTCGTCCAGACGCTGCCATCCGCCCCCCGTCGTCCAGACGCTGCCATGCCGCCCCCCGTCGTCCAGACGCTGCCATGCCGCCCCCGCCGTCCAGACGCTGCCATGCCGCAGCCCCCGCCGTCCAGACGCTGCCATGCCGCAGCCCCCGCCGTCCAGACGCTGCCATGCCGCCCCCCGCCGTCCAGACGCTGCCATGCCGCCCCCCGTCGTCCAGACGCTGCCATGCCGCCCCCCTCGTCCAGACGCTGCCATGCCGCCCCCCTCGTCCAGACGCTGCCATGCCGCCCCCGCCGTCCAGACGCTGCCATGCTGCCCCCCGCCGTCCAGACGCTGCCATGCCCCCGCCGTCCAGACGCTGCCATGCCCCGCCGTCCAGACGCTGCCATGCCGTCGCCGTCCAGACGCTGCCATGCCGTCGCCCCCGCTGTGCAGACGCTGCGATGCTGCCGCCCCCGCTGTGCAGACGCTGCGATGCTGCCGTCCCCCGCTGTACAGACGCTGCGATGCTGCCGTCCCCCGCTGTACAGACGCTGCGATGCGGCCGTCCCCCGCTGTACAGACGCTGCGATGCTGCCGTCCCCCGCTGTACAGACGCTGCCGCTCCCCGCTGTACAGACGCTGCGATGCTGCCGTCCCCCGCTGTACAGACGCTGCCGCTCCCCGCTGTACAGACGCTGCCGCTCCCCGCTGTACAGACGCTGCCGCTCCCCGCTGTACAGACGCTGCCGCTCCCCGCTGTACAGACGCTGCCGCTCCCCGCTGTACAGACGCTGCCGCTCCCCGCTGTACAGACGCTGCCGCTCCCCGCTGTACAGACGCTGCCGTCCCCCGCTGTACAGACGCTGCCGCTCCCCGCTGTACAGACGCTGCCGCTCCCCGCTGTACAGACGCTGCCGCTCCCCGCTGTACAGACGCTGCCGCTCCCCGCTGTACAGACGCTGCAGCTCCCCGCTGTACAGACGCTGCAATGCCGCCACCGCGCCCCCCCGCTGTACAGACGCTGCAATGCTGCCGCCGGAGGATAGAATAAATAAAAATCCATTTATTAAGAAATCGCAGAATTCCCGCCGGATCGAAACGTCGCACAGCAAAGGAATTAGAGATTTACTGGGATACTGTTTGTCATGGAACTGACATAGCGCTCCCCGCATCAAACCCCTAGACTTTTATTTCCAATGGCGAAAACCCCAAAAGACATAGACAATTGCCTTGGGAAAGACTTGATGTTCATTTATATTGTGTGATTGTAAATATATTGTAAATTGCTCGGCTTTAGTTTTAAATGTACTTTTATTACTGTATGTGAATGGGAGCTTAGAATGTGGTTTTGAGTAACCAGTAAACAAGTTTACTGCTGTGTAATTTATGCAACAGGGCTTTTCCCCTTATCTGGCTGCATGTTTGATTCAAGAAGTCTGGGATAGTGTTTGTCTTTAATCTGATGTGTTAGAACAATAGATTATGTAAATGTTGTGTGAACTAAAGGCTAAAGAATGTTTATTGTAAATATCTAACTGACATAATGTAATTAGAGTTTTAGTCGGTCAATGTTCGTCATTTGGTTTATGCAAATTATAACTGTTGACCTGGGCATAAATAGTTACGTTTTTCAATAAAAGTCTCAGAGAGAGGAGAATCCTGTTTGAACATACAGCTTGTCTGGTGTCTCATTCAGCTACGCTACCTACACTTAACCTCAGAAGGCACAGAGCGGCCTCTGGAAAGACTGACCTAACCTCGAGGCTACAGGTCTGGAGCTACAGATCAGGCTGCTCGAGGCACTGAGTTCCGAGCAACTCAGCTAGCCGGGCTGATCTTGGTAAGGGGGTGTCTGGAGAGTCAGGACGGACAGACAGAGTGAGATTCCCGTCACACTGTTAATCTCTATAAAGCGCCGGCAGACAGAGCGGCGCAGCACAGACAGAGCGACGCACGAGACGCACTCACATAAGGATACAGATCCAGCGTCGCTGACGATCTGAAGCACGATGGTGATGGAGGAACGGGGGTGCAGAGCCCCCATTATTGCAGACTCGCACGTCTCCCGGATCAGCAGCTCCTGGCTCTTCTCCTGGATAGCTGCGGGAGCGAGATCATGAGAAGAGTTTGGGTGGGGGACGAAGGCGAAGACAGTGAGTCGGGGGGGGGGGGGCGATGGATGGAGGGAGATATTCATGGCTCCGAGGAGGCAGAGTGAAAATATAGAGTGAGTGGAAAACTTTTTCAACTGAGCGGGCAGAGAGTGGGCACTCAGGAAAAGGGCAGAGAGCGGGCACTCAGGAAAAGGGCAGAGAGTGGGCACTCAGGAAAAGGGCAGAGAGCGGGCAGACATTAGACGGGCACTCATTGGACAGGCAGTGGTGAAGGGCACGCACTCTGGGCAGTGAGTGGGTAATAATCAGGCAGGGGGTAGACAGTCTGGGCACATGAGTGGGCACGCAGACACAGGCATTGGGCAGACATGAGGCTCTCACCTGGCAGACCCACCTTGGGCCTGAGAATCACCTCGATGGTGGCCTTGTCGTGCAGCTCTTTGCTGACCTTGATCTCGGCCGGGCCGTAAACTCCCGCCAGGACAGACGTGTCCCCTGTGAGGAAAGAGTTAATCAACAACAAGCACCGCGGTCTGTGACAGGCGAGCAGGAAAACATAGTGCAGGAGGGGTGGGGTCGCGCCTATTCCCCGAAGGGTTGGCTGCAACCACCAAATGCATCCAGCCCAACAACATGTTTGTTTCTGGGGGAGCATAAATAAAGGCCCACCAGTCTACCTCATGTTTGACAAGCAGCATGAGCAGGTATGGTTTGCTATGTAGCAGCCTGTGGTTTAATTTTGGTTAGGACTCGCCCTTATAGAGGTGCCGTGATGTTGGCGGGCGAGCTAGTCTTATAATGGCCATTGATAAGAAACCAAACCTCTAATTGTGTTTAGTTTCACACGGTATAATGGGAGTAAGCGCAGATGACATTTTTTTCTTTGAGCAGGAAAATATGACATCATCATAGACCGTGTGAGATCAGACACCAAGAGCTTGCAATCTGTGCCGCGCAGAGCCGCTAACCGCACAGTCTGTATAGGATCCACCGGCCCCCGCGTCACATTCAGCCGCCCCTAAATCCATTTATCCGCAGCCGATACGTTCACGATTCCCTGAAAAATCCAATACTGACATTTTACGCTTTCAGCTGGAAAAACAAATCTGTGTGTTGTGCGATTGTTTTGATTTCTCAGCTGAGCTTTGTCTTCTGTCACTCTGTAACCTGATCTCAATCATCCCCTCCCCAGCGCACACCAGCAGATCATTCCAGACTGGCGCCAGGAAGGAGGCGGCGGCTCCCGGAGCTGGAAAACTTCACGCAGGAGGAAAACAGGGATCGTTAAACCCGCTTACTGGTTCAGTTAATGACGGCGCAGCATTCGGCGAGGAATGGGCAAAGCGTGCCAACTGCGTCACGCAGCCAATCAGAATCCCTTCTTTGTGCCATTTTCCCAAATTCTGGGAATCCGTGAATAAAGGCTGGATAACCAATCACATCACAGCATTTACACCCGCCAGTAACCAGCCAATAGGAGAGGAGCGGTGGACATGGAACTGAAAACCAATCAGTTTGCAGGAGGATGGGGCCCCTGTATACCCAGTTCCCCCTAGGTTGGGACTGGGAGGACATGGGGGCCCCTGTTTACCCGAGATCCCCTTGGGCTGGCAGGACATGGGGGCCCCTGTTTACCCGAGATCCCCTTGGGCTGGCAGGACATGGGGGCCCTATTTACCCGAGATCCCCCTGGGCTGGCAGGATATGGGGGCCCCTGTTTACCCGAGATCCCCTTGGGCTGGCAGGACATGGGGGCCCCTGTTTACCCGAGATTCCCTGGGCTGGCAGGACATGGGGGTCCCTATTTACCCGAGATCCCCCTGGGCTGGCAGGACATGGGGGTCCCTATTTACCCGAGATCCCCCTGGGCTGGCAGGATAAGGGGGCCCCGGTTTACCCGAGATCCCCTTGGGCTGGCAGGACATGGGGGCCCTGGTTTACCCGAGATCCCCTTGGGCTGGGAGGACATGGGGGCCCTATTTACCGAGATCCCCCTGGGCTGGCAGGATATGGGGCCCCTGTTTACCCGAGATCCCCTTGGGCTGGCAGGACATGGGGGCCCTATTTACCCGAGATCCCCCTGGGCTGGCAGGACATGGGGGCCCCTGTTTACCCGAGATCCCCCTGGGCTGGCAGGATATGGGGGCCCTATTTACCCGAGATCCCCCTGGGCTGGCAGGATATGGGCCCCTCTGTGCCTGGATGGGAGTACATAGCTCCCCCAGATGGGGTGATGCCCAGGCTCCCCTCCATTAGCTGGTGGGGGGGGGACATGTGACCCGTTACCCTGCAGGAAGTTGGCGGATCCATCCGGGCGGCTCAGCAGACTCTGCTCACAGCCGATCTCTCGCAGCGCCTCCATCCTCCTCATCCTCCTTTCGGCACGTGCGCGCCACTTCCGGGGTCCTCGGCCGGGGCTGCCCGCGCTCTGCCTGTCTGCTCTCCTCAGAGGGAGGGGCCCGGGGGGGGCGGTGGAGCAGACGTGATGCCCCCCGGGGCTGAGCAGGCAGAGCCCGAATCAGAGGGGGAGGGGGGCCTAAAGGGCAAACAGGAGAGGCCGGGACAGTCCCGGCAAGATGGCGGCTCTGAGGTCGATCCTGAGGCTCCGGGTCCCGGGGATATGGAGGAGCAGAGCGGCGGTAAGAGGGGAGAGGGGGTGGGCTAATAACGAGAGAGGCATATACACCTCTGTATAACGCACAGCGGGGCCTCCAGACTGTGACATCAGAGGAGCCTCCAGACTGTGACATCAGAGGGGCCTCCATGCTGTGACATCAGAGGAGCCTCCATGCTGTGACATCAGAGGAGCTTCCATGCTGTGACATCAGAGGAGCCTCCATGCTGTGACATCAGAGGAGCCTCCATGCTGTGACATCAGAGGAGCCTACATGCTGTGACATCAGAGGAGCCTCCAGACTGTGACATCAGAGGGGCCTCCATGCTGTGACATCAGAGGAGCCTCCAGACTGTGACATCAGAGGGGCCTCCATGCTGTGACATCAGAGGAGCTTCCAGACTGTGACATCAGAGGAGCTTCCAGACTGTGACATCAGAGGAGCCTCCATGCTGTGACATCAGAGGAGCCTCCATGCTGTGACATCAGAGGAGCCTCCATGCTGTGACATCAGAGGGGCCTCCATGCTGTGACATCAGAGGAGCCTACATGCTGTGACATCAGAGGAGCCTCCAGACTGTGACATCAGAGGGGCCTCCATGCTGTGACATCAGAGGAGCCTCCAGACTGTGACATCAGAGGGGCCTCCATGCTGTGACATCAGAGGGGCCTCCATGCTGTGACATCAGAGGGGCCTCCATGCTGTGACATCAGAGGGGCCTCCATGCTGTGACATCAGAGGAGCCTCCATGCTGTGACATCAGTGGAGCCTCCATGCTGTGACATCAGAGGAGCCTCCATGCTGTGACATCAGAGGGGCCTCCATGCTGTGACATCAGAGGGGCCTCCATGCTGTGACATCAGAGGGGCCTCCATGCTGTGACATCAGAGGGGCCTCCATGCTGTGACATCAGAGGAGCCTCCATGCTGTGACATCAGAGGGGCCTCCATGCTGTGACATCAGAGGGGCCTCCATGCTGTGACATCAGAGGGGCCTCCATGCTGTGACATCAGAGGAGCCTCCATGCTGTGACATCAGAGGAGCCTCCATGCTGTGACATCAGAGGAGCCTCCATGCTGTGACATCAGAGGAGCCTCCATTATTTAATATCAAACAGGAGTCCACGGACGTCACCCCCCCAACACAGGCGCGTCATGTTATCATTATTATTATTCTTTATTTATAAAGCGCCAGCATATTCCGCAGCGCTGTACAATAAGCACAGTATAGACAGGGTTACAATACATTGAACAACATTTGACAAACAGTACAGGAGGAGATGAGGGCCCTATTCCCGTAGGAACTCACAATCTGGGAGGGTTGGGGTTGGAAACAGGAGGAGAGGACTGTAAGGTGAGAGTGATTGATGGTTGCGTCAGTGAGTTGGGTGGTCGGCTTCCCTAAATAGGAATGTTTTCAGGGAGCGTTTGAAGGAAGAGAAGTTAGGGGAAAGTCTGACAGTACGAGGGAGAGCGTTCCAGAGAGTGGGGGCTGCGCGGGTGAAGTCCTGCAGTCTATCATGGGAAGAGGTGATGCGGGGAGAAGCTAGGCGCAGGTCACTGTTTGACTTTAGGGAGCGGGCTGGGGTGTATTTGGTGATTAGTGAGGACAGGTAGTGGGGAGCTGAGTTAGTGAGGGTTTTGTAGGTAAGGATAAGGATTTTGAACTTAATTCTGCAGTGGATGGGGAGCCAGTGAAGGGACTCGCAGAGGGGAGCGGCAGAGACAGAGCGGCGGGTGAGGTGAATTAGCCTGGCAGAGGCGTTCAGGATGGATTGTAGGGGGGAGAGGTGGGACAGAGGGAGGCCAGATAAGAGATTATTGCAATAGTCGAGTCGGGAGATTACCAGGGCGTGTATGAGTTGTTTTGTGGTGACAGCGGTAAGAAATGGCCGAATTCTGGAAATATTACGCAGTTGGTATCGGCAGGAGGAGGAAAGAGACTTGATGTGGGGGATGAAGGAAAGAGCAGAGTCCAGTGTAACTCCAAGACAGCGAACTTGGTTTGATGGGGAGATGGTGATACCCTCCACCGTGATCGAGAAGTCAGGAGGTGGGGCGGCATTAGAGGGAGGAATAAGTAGGAGCTCAGTCTTTGACATGTTGATCTTTAGGTGGTGGGAGGCCATCCAGGAGGAGATGCCAGATAAACAGTCACTGACTTTTGAAAGGACAGGGGGAGAGAGATCAGGGGTAGAGAGGTAGATCTGAGTGTCATCAGCGTAGAGGTGGTAATTAAAGCCAAAGCTGTTGATGATTTTGCCCAGGGAGGAGGTGTAGATGGAAAATAGCAGAGGACCAAGGACAGAGCCTTGAGGTACACCAACAGATAGAGGCAATGAAGAGGAGGAGTTACCAGCAAAGGACACACAGAAGGACCTGTTGGATAAATAGGAGTCAACCCAAGCAAGTGCAGTGTCACCGAGACCCAGAGAGTTGAGGGTCAGTAGAAGGAGGGGGTGGTCAACAGTGTCAAAAGCAGCCGAGAGGTCAAGCAGGATGAGAATAGAATAGTGGCCGTGTTTTTTAGCAGTTAGGAGGTCGTTGGTGACTTTGGTGAGGGCAGTTTCAGTTGAGTGTAGGGGACGGAAGCCAGATTGCAGGGGTCAAGTAGGGAATTGGAGGACAGGAAGAGGGAGAGGCGGTTGAAGACTAGTTTTTCTAAGAGCTTTGATGTGAAGGGAAGCAGGGATACAGGGCGGTAGTTGGATGGAGAGTTGGTGTCTAGGGATGGTTTCTTTAGTAAAGGGGTAACTAGCGCGTGTTTGAAGGCGGATGGAAAGGAGCCAGTGGAGAGAGATAGGTTGAAGATGTGTGTGAGAGCAGGGGTGAGGGAGGAGGAGAGGGGAGGAATTAGATGTGAGGGAATGGGGTCGAGCGGGCACGTGGTGAGATGTGAGGAGGACAATAAGGAATTGACTTCCTCCTCAGTGGTGGGGAGGAAGTGGCAGAGGGGGCTTCTGGGAGTGGAGGTGGCAGAGGGGGCTTCTGGGATTGGAGGTGGCAGAAGCTGTCACGTGTGTGTGTGTGTATTCCGGGTGTAATCCCTGCTGTCACATTGTGTGTGTGTGTGTATTCCGGGTGTAATCACTGCTGTCACATTGTGTGTGTGTGTATTCCGGGTGTAATCCCTGCTGTCACATTGTGTGTGTGTGTATTCCGGGTGTAATCCCTGCTGTCACATTGTGTGTGTGTGTGTGTATTCCAGGTGTAATCCCTGCTGTCACGTGTGTGTGTGTTCCGGGTGTAATCACTGCTGTCACATTGTGTGTGTGTGTGTATTCCAGGTGTAATCCCTGCTGTCACGTGTGTGTGTAATCCCGGCTGTCACATTGTGTGTGTGTGTATTCCGGGTGTAATCCCTGCTGTCACATTGTGTGTGTGTGTGTATTCCGGGTGTAATCCCGGCTGTCACATTGTGTGTGTGTGTGTATTCCGGGTGTAATCCCTGCTGTCACATTGTGTGTGTGTGTGTATTCCGGGTGTAATCCCGGCTGTCACATTGTGTGTGTGTGTGTATTCCGGGTGTAATCCCTGCTGTCACATTGTGTGTGTGTGTATTCCGGGTGTAATCCCGGCTGTCACATTGTGTGTGTGTGTATTCCGGGTGTAATCCCGGCTGTCACATTGTGTGTGTGTGTATTCCGGGTGTAATCCCGGCTGTCACATTGTGTGTGTATTCCGGGTGTAATCCCGGCTGTCACATTGTGTGTGTATTCCGGGTGTAATCCCGGCTGTCACATTGTGTGTGTGTCTGTGTGTGTTTCGGGTGTTTCCGGGTTGTGTAAATCCATAATGTTTGGTCAGATAAGAAGCTTCCGGCACTTTCTCTGGATTCTCTTAATCTGTAGCCTCTGCTGGAAGCTGCTCCGTGGATCCACCACCCCCTGCGATACCTGTGTGTGTCGGGGCTGAGTGTGTCCGGCTCGGTGTGATGGGCCGTGCCCTGTAATCTGTTATTATACACGTCGTGCCCAGGAGCTGTGGGACTTGTCACATGTGCGCTTTAACCCTTTCCATGCAGACGAGTGACATTGCTCTGTGTTTGTTTCCATGAGACCATGTGAAGGTCGATGCGGAGGGGCCTGCCTGCGATTCTCTCTGCTGATTGGCTGCCAGGCGGGGGCGGTATCATGTTTACATTAGCTGGCCCCTCCCTCTCCCATTATCAAGGCACGATTTGTGAAAGAAAGGCGACGCACCGGGGCTGCGCAACATAACGGCCCCCACCCCACGCCTGCACCGGCTGAATGTCTGCCACGGGACGGACAGGAATCCGGTCTGACCGGACTCTCCCTCTAAAAGCGATCAGCACCGACGCAAAAACAAAGCGATCAGCGCCGACGCAAAAACAAAGCGATCAGCGCCGACGCAAAAACAAAGCGATCAGCACCGACGCAAAAACAAAGCGATCAGCGCCGACGCAAAAACCAAAGCGATCAGCGCCGACGCAAAAACAAAGCGATCAGCGCCGACGCAAAAACAAAGCGATCAGCACCGACGCAAAAACAAAGCGATCAGCACCGACGCAAAAACAAAGCGATCCGCACCGACGCAAAAACAAAGCGATCCGCACCGACGCAAAAACAAAGCGATCCGCACCGACGCAAAAACAAAGCGATCCGCACCGACGCAAAAACAAAGCGATACGCGCGCGACGCAAGAACAAAGCGATCAGCGCCGACGCAAAAACAAAGCGATACGCGCGCGACGCAAGAACAAAGCGATCAGCGCCGACGCAAAAACAAAGCGATACGCGCGCGACGCAAAAACAAAGCGATCAGCGCCGACGCAAGAACAATGCGATCCGCGCGCGACGCAAGAACAATGCGATCCGCGCGCGACGCAAAAAGAAAGGGATCCGCGCGCGACGCAAAAAGAAAGGGATCCGCGCGCGACGCAAAAAGAAAGCGATCAGCGGCGTCTCGCCCCCCGCTCTGTCTCGCCCCTCGCGCTGACGCTCTGTCTCGCCCCCCACGCTGCCGCTCTCTCGCCCCCCCGCGCTGATGCTCTGTCTCGCCCCCCCACGCTGGCGCTCTGTCTCGCCCCCCGCGCTGGCGCTCTGTCTCGCCCCCCGCGCTGACGCTCTGTCTCGCCCCTCGCGCTGAGGCTCTGTCTCGCCCCCACGCTGAGGCTCTGTCTCGCCCCCCGCGCTGACGCTCTGTCTCGCCCCGCAGCCCCTTCGCTCCCTCAGCGATTTCACGTCCCTGGAGGAGAAGCCGCAGTTCCCCGGAGCGTCGGCAGAATTCGTGGACTCGCTGGAATTCATCCAACCCAACGTCATCTCCGGCATCCCCATCTACCGCGTGATGGACCGGCAGGGCCAGATCCTCAACCCCAGCGAAGACCCCAACGTAAGAGCCGTCATGAATCCATGACGACGAACCTCGGCTCCTTCACAACTACATGTCCCATGATGCTCAGCTTTAAGATTGACAGAGCATCATGGGACATGTAAGCACATCATCTCTGCGGGGGCGGCTGCATTGTTCATGGTAATGTGGGGGGAGGGGCCACGGTGCCTGATCTGAGACGCCATCAATGTCCCCACAGATTCCAAAAGAGCAGGTCCTCAAGTTCTACCACACCATGACCCTCCTCAACACCATGGACCGCATCCTGTACGAGTCCCAGAGACAGGTGAGAAGAACTGCGTCGCAGAGCTCCGTCACCTGCTGCGTCGCAGAGCTCCGTCACCTGCTGCGTCGCAGAGCTCCGTCACCTGCTGCGTCGCAGAGCTCCGTCACCTGCTGCGTCGCAGAGCTCCGTCACCTGCTGCGTCTCAGAGCTCCGTCACCTGCAGGCGCCGCATCGCAGAGCTCCGTCACCCGCAGGCGCCACGTCGCAGAGCTCCGTCACCTGCTGCGTCGCAGAGCTCCGTCACCTGCTGCGTCGCAGAGCTCCGTCACCTGCTGCGTCGCAGAGCTTTGTCACCTGCAGGCGCCGCGTCGCAGAGCTCCCCGGCTTCGCTCGCCGTGTTATTTGTGGTTTGTGTTTCAGGGCCGGATTTCTTTCTATATGACGAATTACGGGGAGGAGGGGACGCACGTTGGCAGCGCCGCCGCAATGAACCACACAGACATCGTGTTTGGACAGTACCGGGAGGCGGGTGAGTCCCGGAATAAACGCCCCGTTACAGCGTTATGTGCGTGTCGCTCATTTCTCGGCGCTCTCGTCCTGCAGGCGTCCTGATGTACCGCGATTACCCGCTGAAACTCTTCATGTCGCAGTGCTACGGCAACGCCAACGACACGGGCAAAGGGCGGCAGATGCCCGTACACTACGGCAGCAAAGAGCAGAACTTTGTAACCATCTCCTCCCCGCTGGCAACGCAGATCCCACAAGGTGAGAGGTTCAGCGCGCCGCGAGGGGGGGGGGCCCTGCGAGGAGGAGGGGGGGACCCCGCGAGGAGGAGGAGGGGGGGACCCTGCGAGGAGGAGGGGGGGGGAGGACCCCGCGAGGAGGGGAGAGGACCCTGCGAGGAGGGGGGGGACCCTGCGAGGGAGGGGGTAAGACCCTGCGAGGGAGGGGGGGAGGACCCTGCGAGGGAGGGGGAGGAGGACCCTGCGAGGGAGGGGGAGGAGGACCCTGCGAGGGGGGGGGGGGGAGGAGGACCCTGCGAGGGAGGGGGGAGGAGGACCCTGCGAGGGGGGGGGGAGGAGGACCCTGCGAGGGAGGGGGAGGAGGACCCTGCGAGGG
Organism: Leptobrachium leishanense; assembly: GCA_009667805.1. NCBI lineage: Eukaryota > Metazoa > Chordata > Amphibia > Anura > Megophryidae > Leptobrachium > Leptobrachium leishanense. Next base: position 74,728 of record RXON01002973.1, read on the forward strand.
GAGGGGGAGGAGGACCCTGCGAGGGGAGGGGGAGGAGGACCCTGCGAGGGGAGGGGGAGGAGGACCCTGCGAGGGGAGGGGGGAGGAGGACCCTGCGAGGGGGGGGGGAGGACCCTGCAAGGGGGGGAGGGACCCTGCGAGGAGGGGAGAGGACCCTGCGAGGGAGGGGGGGGGACCTGCGAGGAGGGGGGGACCCTGCGAGGGAGGGGGGGAAGACCCTGCGAGGGAGGGGGGGAGGACCCTGCGAGGGAGGGGGAGGAGGACCCTGCGAGGGGGGGGGGAGGACCCTGCGAGGGGAAGGGAGGGGGACCCTGCGGGGGGGGGGGGGGGGGACCCTGCGAGGGGAAGGGAGGGGGACCCTGCAGGGGGGGGGGACCCTTACGCTCCCTGTGGAGCTGCCTTAGTATATCTAAGATGTTACACTGGCTTGTGGTAGGAGTTGGGGGGCAGAGTGTGGGCCCCCCCCCCCGTGTTTAACGGTCCTCAGGTTATCCTCTGTGCATTCACTGCCGGTTGTCGTCTCGGTGGGAGCCGGTCTTGCCGCTCAGAGGCGCAGCGCATGGGTACCGGCAGCGATAGAATATTCTGACCGGGTGTTTCCGTCTCTTGCCAGCGGTGGGCGCTGCGTACGCTCTGAAGCGCGAGAACGCAGACCGCGCCGTCATCTGTTACTTTGGCGAGGGAGCGGCCAGTGAGGGCGACGCTCACGCAGCCTTTAACTTCTCCGCCACCCTGGAGTGCCCCATCATCTTCTTCTGCAGGAACAACGGGTACGCCATCTCCACCCCGACCTCCGAGCAGTACCGCGGCGACGGCATCGGTGAGTGAGACGGCAGGAATTTACGGTGCGTTTTGGCAGGAGCCGCCCTATAATCCTGTCTCCTGTGGTTACAGCCGCGCGCGGGCCCGGCTACGGCATCATCTCCATCAGGGTGGACGGTAATGATGTCTTCGCCGTGTACAACGCCACGAAGGAGGCGAGACGCCGCGCCGTGGCAGAGAACCAACCCTTCCTGATCGAAGCCATGACCTACAGGTGAGCTGCGGCGCCTCGCGCGCATGACACACGCAGCATGGCACACACACAGCATGTCCCACACACCGCATGTCCCACACACAGCATGTCCCACACACCGCATGTCCCACACACCGCGTGTCCCACACACAGCGTGTCCCACACACCGCGTGTCCCACACACAGCGTGTCCCACACACCGCGTGTCCCACACACCGCGTGTCCCACACACCGCGTGTCCCACACACCGCGTGTCCCACACACCGCGTGTCCCACACACAGCGTGTCCCACACACAGCGTGTCCCACACACCGCGTGTCCCACACACAGCATGTCCCACACACAGCATGTCCCACACACAGCATGTCCCACACACAGCATGTCCCACACACTGCATGTCCCACACACTGCATGTCCCACACACTGCATGGCCCACACACTGCATGGCCCACACACCGCATGACACACGCCGCATGGCACACACACACATCGCATGACACACACACCGCATGACACACGCCGCATGGCACACACACACATCGCATGACACACACACACACACCGCATGACACACACACACACATCGCATGACACACACACACACATCGCATGACACACACACACACACCGCATGACACACGCCGCATGGCACACACACACATCGCATGACACACACACAGCATGGCCCACGCCGCATGGCACCTGTATGTTATCACGGCTTATTAACCTGCTCTGTGTTTTAAGGATCGGACACCACAGCACGAGCGACGACAGCTCCGCGTACCGATCCGTGGACGAAGTGAACTACTGGGACAAACAGGACCACCCCATCTCCCGGCTCCGGCACTACATGCTACACCGAGGCTGGTGGGACGAGGAGCAGGAGAAGATCTGGAGGAAGAAGTCACGCAAGATGGTGAGGCAGGCGCTGCACTGTGTATACATGGCATATTGTTTAGTGTGGGGGAGGCTGGCGCTGCGCTGGGTACACAGTGGAGGGGGAGGCTGGCGCTGCGCTGGGTACACAGTGGAGGGGTAGGCTGGCGCTGCACATGCAGTGGAGGGGGAGGCTGGCACTGCGCATGCAGTGGAGGGGGAGGCTGGCGCTGCACATGCAGTGGAGGGGGAGGCTGGCGCTGCACATGCAGTGGAGGGGAAGGCTGGCGCTGCACTGGGTACACAGTGGAGGGAGGCTTCTGCTGCGCACGCAGTGGAGGGGGAGACTGCGCTGGGTACACAGTGGAGGTGGGAGGCTGGCGCTGCACATGCAGTGGAGGGGGAGGCTGGCACTGCACTGGGTACACAGTGGAGGGGGAGGCTGGCGCTGCGCTGGGTACACAGTGGAGGGGTAGGCTGGCGCTGCACATGCAGTGGAGGGGGAGGCTGGCACTGCGCATGCAGTGGAGGGGGAGGCTGGCGCTGCACATGCAGTGGAGGGGGAGGCTGGCGCTGCACATGCAGTGGAGGGGAAGGCTGGCGCTGCACTGGGTACACAGTGGAGGGAGGCTTCTGCTGCGCACGCAGTGGAGGGGGAGACTGCGCTGGGTACACAGTGGAGGTGGGAGGCTGGCGCTGCACATGCAGTGGAGGGGGAGGCTGGCACTGCACTGGGTACACAGTGGAGGGGGAGGCTGGCGCTGCGCACGCAGTGGAGGGAGAGGCCAGCGCTGCGCACGCAGTGGAGGGAGAGGCTGGCGCTGCGCACGCAGTGGAGGGAGAGGCCGGCGCTGCGCACGCAGTGGAGGGAGAGGCTGGCGCTGCGCACGCAGTGGAGGGAGAGGCTGGCGCTGCGCACGCAGTGGAGGGAGAGGCTGGCGCTGCGCACGCAGTGGAGGGAGGAGGCTGGCGCTGCGCACGCAGTGGAGGGAGGAGGCTGGCGCTGCGCACGCAGTGGAGGGAGGAGGCTGGCACTGCGCACGCAGTGGAGGGAGGAGGCTGGCACTGCGCATGCAGTGGAGGGAGGAGGCTGGCACTGCGCACGCAGTGGAGAGAGAGGCTGGCGCTGCACTGGGTACACAGTGGAGGGAGGCTGGCGCTGCGCACGCAGTGGAGGGAGAGGTTGGCGCTGTCGCCCGGTAACATGCCGCACTCGCTGCCCCTGCAGGTGATGGAAGCCTTCGAGGAGGCGGAGCGTGCCAGTAAGCCCAGCCTGGAGCACATGTTCACGGACGTGTACTCGGAGATGCCGCCGCAGCTGAGGAAGCAGCAGGAGTCTCTGATGAAGCACCTGAAGGTTTATGGGGAGCATTACCCCCTGGACAGCTTTGAGAAGTGACCCGCCGGCGCAGGGGGCGGGGTTTCTGTTACAGGCGTCTCACCAGGCGCCGCCCTCTGGTTTTCTGTGAAATACTATATTTTTGGTGTAAATATGATTTGGGGACGCGGCGGCGCCGCCTGTTCGTGGTTCTGCGTTGCGCACTGTGTGATGTCATAGCACATTGGATGATGTCAGGATTTAATGGAGGGGATTCTGGGGGACATTAAAGAGATTTCACTGAATTTGACTTTGCGTGAATCTGATTGGACGGCAGGAGGAGCTGGTGCTGCTGGCTCCGCCCCGCTGGGAATTTAAAGGGACACGACGCGATTTTATTTTAGATTAAATTTCTTGTAGAAAAACAAAATCAGCCGAACTTTTAATGGCATTTTACTGAAGCTCCGCCCCCTGTGACATCACTTCCTGTTTTGTCACAGTTGAACATCCAATAAGGGAGTCGGTGCATCCCGCGCCAATAACTCCGGCGTCTTCACAGCAAATACCAGAGACACTGAGCTCGTTACCGTGACATCACACAATGCCGGGTCACCATACTGAGCTCGTTACCGTGACATCACACAATGCCGGGTCACCATACTGAGCTCGTTACCGTGACATCACACAATGCCGGGTCACCATACTGAGCTCGTTACCGTGACATCACACAATGCCGGGTCACCATACTGAGCTCGTTACCGTGACATCGCACAATTCCGGGTCACCATATTGAGCTCGTTACCGTGACGTCACACAATACCGGGTCATGATACTGAGATCGTTACCGTGTAAACACACAATGCGAGCACATAGTGTAAGGCATGGTAAATGAAATGGGGAGAAATATCACACATGATGGTGCGGTGGGGGGTAACACAATGTATCACACATGATGGTGCGGTGGGGGGTAACACAATGTATCACACATGATGGTGTGGCGGGTGGGTAACACAATGTATCACACATGATGGTGCGGCGGGTGGGTAACACAATGTATCACACATGATGGTGCGGCGGGGGTAACAATGTATCACACATGATGGTGCGGCGGGGGTAACACAATGTATCACACATGACGGTGCGGCGGGGGTAACACAATGTATCACACATGACGGTGCGGCGGGGGTAACACAATGTATCACACATGATGGTGCGGCGGGGGTAACACAATGTATCACACATGATGGTGCGGCGGGGGTAACACAATGTATCACACATGACGGTGCGGCGGGGGGTAACACAATGTATCACACATGACGGTGCGGCGGGGGTAACACAATGTATCACACATGACGGTGCGGCGGGGGTAACACAATGTATCACACATGATGGTGCGGCGGGGGTAACACAATGTATCACATGACGGTGCGGCGGGGGTAACACAATGTATCACACATGACGGTGCGGCGGGGGGTAACACAATGTATCACACATGATGGTGCGGCGGGGGGTAACAATGTATCACACATTTATAAAAGGGTAAATAAATCAGAAATTTCAGATTTCCATTAATAATGTTACACAAAGTGGGGGATTAAATAACGGGGGGGGGGTGCATCTCTGTCATTCAGGCCCCCCCCCCCCCCTGGGTCCGGCTGCGGGACCCCATCTCAATGGCTGCAATTCCTTCCTTCCCCCTGCGTGTCCCGCGCAGCGCCGCGTATCTTTCTCACACTCGTTCCAGACGCGCAGAATAACTCGTCCTCCCGGGAGCGCGGCTGCACTGTGCCGCTAATGTGCTTCTGTCCCGGACGCCGGCTGAGAGTGCTGAGACTCGCACAGTGCGATTTAACAAGCCTTTAATGCTTCCAGCTCAGGGCAATGTGAGGGGCACAGGACGTGGCACTCTGTGAGCGCAAACTGTGGGCACAGGACGAGGCACTCTGAGCGCAAACTGTGGGCACGGGACGAGGCACTCTGAGCGCATGCGGTGTGGTGGAGTCCCTCGTGTTTTTAGCAGGTTTTCGTTCTCGTTTCTTTCTCCAGTTTCCCTCAAAATAAATAAATAAAACACAGAGTGTAATAAATTGGGGTGGAGTTAAAGGAGTGTCGCTGCTCACATTTTCTGGGGTCTTGAATCAGACACCAGATAGATGAGCAGCCGGTGCAGTTGTCGGGGAGCACCGGATCCCCCTTCACTCGTGGCTTCCTTGTGGCTGTAATCTCCTCTATTCGATTCAGGAGCCGGGTGTTAAATTAAACTCAATTTATTAAGTACAGATAAAGTGCACCAAAATGCGTTTCGCCGTCTGTGCCGCTTCCTCGGTCGGTGCCGCTTCCTCGGTCGGTGCCGCTTCCTCGGTCGGTGCCGCTTCCTCGGTCGGTGCCGCTTCCTCGGTCGGTGCCGCTTCCTCATTCGCTGTGTGTGATTATTCATCCTCTTCTATTCCTTTAAATAGTTCTGCTCCGAAAGCGAGTGAAACCAGACATGCCGGAAATCCGAGGTGGCCGCCGGGTGTTAAAGTGCGCATATGCATGACGTCATGCTTTCAAATTCAAGATGGCGGTGCGTTCCAAATGCGATGGACGCGATATTTTATTTTACATTATGGTGATTAAAAAAAAGAAAAGCTGTGGAGAAGAAGATTGAACTGGACGATGCTTTGCTCAATAACTAAAGGAATATTCTGCTTCCCTAAGCAAAGCTGTGAGGCGTGGATGCTTTAAACTAGCTAAGTCTGTATTTGACCAGTACTCGCACTATGAAGTTCGGCAGATAGCTTCAACTCAGCAAAACGTAGAGACACGTAGAAAGATGAATCCAGTTGAAGAGTTTAATGATCAGACTGACAATCTTGTAATAGTGTACAGCAATGCAGGTAAAAAGACATTAGTTTTGTCCAGCAGTGAGCACAGAATGGCTGCTATGTAACCAGGAAGTAACTAGAAGACACTGAGCAAAGGGGTGGAAACTAGCTGGATACAGAAAGACTTAGGAAACCCAGCAGGGACAAAATAGCTATGAAATCAATAGCATGTAAGCAGCAAAGGCAGATTCAACACAAAACAGAAAAATATACAAATAAATCCTAAATCATGGGGCATGACACTCCCCGCCTGAAATCTTTAGATTTCAAAATAAACTAACACTATAACTTTAAATGTCCTCCTGGAAACCCAATGTGGAGACCTGAAAAACAAAGGTAATGCTTTCAATAATACAACTTTACACTTTACAGCCAGTAACTAAGTCAACAGTCTTGAAGGTAGACCATAGTTCCAGACGCGAGGAGTAAATTTAACAAGTTAACCCATCTTCATGCTGGAGAAGCCGCTCTAGGCCAAAACTTCCACCAACACAATTGTAATCCAACTGGCTGTTCGTTGAAAAGCTTGTGTCGAGAGCAGAGACTCTTAACTGACCTTTTCCCTTGGCAGAAGGAGTATCAGTTCAGTGATTGGCCGGAAGAAACTATATACCACACCTCCTTTAGTCCCCTTGACCTTCACTTTTCGGATTCTTCGATCGTCACTAGACATAACCTGAGTGACAAAGTGACAAGACCCATTGGCAGGTGCTGGGAATCCACAAACTTCTGATCGGCTTTGCGCTGTTGTGTGACTGCGTATTTGTCCTTCTCTGTTTCAAAGATCTCTCCCTCCTGGTGCTCGGGTTTACGCAGCCTCTTCTTCTTGAAGTAAGCATCAGTCAGGTGCTTTGAAACCTTGATACTTGGAATATTGACTTTTGTGGAAGTGGCGATAACAAATTTCTGATGAGCTCTACGCAGGGGCACCTGGTTGATAACCAGTGGTCCTGTTACCAGCAGAAGGCCAGACTGGAGCTGCTTCTGAAAAACCACACGCTTCCCCCTGTGGCGTCCATTGAGGAGGATAAGTACAGTCCCAGGAGCGATGGAGGAGCGCAGGTTTCGTTTGTGCTGGCTGAAAGGCTTCTTGTCATGGCTTAACAGCTTCCTTGGAATATCTTCAGTAGGATAATAGCGAGACATTTTACGCAGTTTGACTACACGTGTACCGCCATTCTTATCCCCACTGACTGTCTTTGACACGGCAGCTCTAGCCTTCTCCCTTTTCTTCCTTTCAGTCTTTGTTTCTGGGGCTTTGTACTTGCACTTGTAGAGGGCTTTCCTGGCAGAACTGGAACATTTCCCGATTCCGCGGACCAGCACTGGATTCCGGCTGGCATGGGGCCGGTTCGCCTTCTTCACAGCCTCGGTTTTCTTCTTCGAGGTGCGCTTTAAAGTGACAAATCGAGCAGCTGCTTGCTGTGGTTTGTTAGGTAGCTTTTCTCTAGGCGTACGAGAGGGTAAGGGTGCTACCCAGCTATTGGGATCATCCTGAGCGAATTCTTTATCCATCATCTTGAGGAATTCCCTGTCTTCTCCTGCCAGTGCCAGTTTGTTGTCATCATTGGCAGAATTGAACACTGTGGCTCCAAAGGTGTTATCCCAGGACTGAAAGGCATTTAATTTCTCTTGGTCGTCATGCTGACATTCGTTGCTGTTCAATCATGTAACATAATGACTATTTCCTACATATTTATTTTCTGTTAATCTGTATATTTGTGTTTTTAATATCTTGCATTGTATTACTTTGTATTTCTGTAACAACTGTAACACTTCAATGTTCTTGAACCCAGGACGAACTGAAACGAGATAAATCTCAATGTATCCGTCCTGGTAAAATCCTTTATAAATAAATCAATTTCTCCTTCACTCTGTAATGGTGTGGGTTCGGGTCAAGATAGGTGATGCGACCATTTGGCAAGATGTGTGTTTTGCAGGAAGCAATCTTGGTAGGCACCTTCATTTCCTTTATACAAACATTGCCTATGATAACCCAACCTAGATCAAGGCTTCGAGCGAATGGAGCATCATGTGGACCATTAATTTGTTGCCGTACCTTATGTACTCTGAGGATATCTCTGCCCAGGAGAATTAGGATTTCTGCATTCTTGTCAAGGGCTGGTATTTCGTTAGCTATAGCCTTCAGATGAGGATGGTGTAGGGCAGCTTCTGGTGTAGGGATCTCTTGCTTGTTAGATGGGATCTGGTTGCACTCGACCAGTGTGGGTAACGGTAATTCCAGATTGCCCCCAAGAGAGGCCACAACGAATCCGCTGGCTCTTCCAGAGACCTCTGTAATGCCACTACATGTACCTAAAGTTTAAGAGTATGAATCTCCTTTTATGTTGAAAAGATCAAAGCGTTCCGTTCTTGCGAGGGACCGATTGCTCTGATCGTCCAGGATGGCGTATACTTTAGCAGACTTTCCTGGGTGATCCTTGTGATATATGTTAACTAAGCATATTTTAGCACAAGACTTGTCATGAAGATCTTCACCGCATACTGCTGTACAAGAAGAGGACAATATGGTAACTTCCCGATCCGTAGTCTCCCCACCGTGCATTAAGACGGGAAGGGAGTCTGTTGACATTGCAGGCATGTACTGTGATGGATGTAGCGCCTGCACGTGACCCACACTATCACATTCTATGCACTTGATAGGAAATTTGCAGTCTTTGGCAAAGTGCTCAGTAAAAGCACAACATCTGAAACATACACCATATGTCTTTAGGAGCTCCTTGCGCTCTTGGAGTGGTTTCTTTCTGAAGCCGATGCACTTTTTGAGGGGATGTGGCTTCTTATGAATAGGACAAAGGCGGTTAGGATTCTCAATCTTTTCACCTTATTTGCACTCGTCAGGAATTGAGGTAGGAGGGGGGAGGACATTAGTCTTCTTCACTGATACTGGACCCCTGCTGCCTCTGTGATTAAAGTGCAAGCTGTCGGACATCTGAGGAAGGAAGCCTGAAGCGTGGAACTCGTTGTAGGAAAAACTGCGGTCGTTCTTTGTTTCTGCAATGTCTCTTATAAACTCACAAAAGTAGGAGAAAGGTGGAAAGGAGACTTGGTTCACTCTTTTATACTTTGCCCCAAGTGCAGTCCATTTTTCCTGGATATTGTATGGCAACTTTAAAACTATTGGGTTTACCCCACGAGCGGTGTCCAGATAGCTGAGGCCAGGTAGGAAAGTGTCTGTCTTGGCCAGCTGCAGCTCCCAGAGAAGGTCACTGAGTTCCAAGTATTTCTGATTGTCCTTGTCGGAAATCTTTGGGAAACAGTGCAGGCGATTCAACAGAGCGTTCTCTATGGCTTCAGGGCTGCCGTAGCTTTGATCAAGTCCTTGCCAAGCAGCGTCGAGGCCTGACATTGGATTATTGATGTGGACAGCTCTGGGTCTCTTGACATGTTCTGTAGACTGTGGACCAAGCCATCTGATCAGCAGGTCCAGTTCCTCAGCAGGAGTAATGCCAAGATCATTAATTGCAGTTCTGAAGGCACCCTTCCAGCTTCTGTAGTTTTCAGACTTGTCATCAAAGTTCGAAAAGGCTGGTCTTGGTGAGTTCACGGCGAGCCATGTATCTAGCAAACTCAGACATGTCAGTTTTCTCTGACTTTGGGCAGGGAAATGAAGTTTGAAAGGCGTTTGCAGTATTCTGGTTAAGCGACATATGTAGTATGCGGTCACATCTGCATTTAGCCCTGGAGTCAGTTTAACGTCCATAGACTCAGGCAGGCATGTTTTTATAGCTGTATGGATGCTAGGATTTTGATGAATTGCTGGAGGGTAGAATTGCATCTGAGAGTTAATGCACTGGGATTGCTGTTGCACTAGGGCGTGTGAAGAAAGCTCAAGGTCATTAGCTAGTAGAGTATTGCACTGACCTTGGATGCAGGGTACTGCTAAAGAGTCTTTTCCCTGTTTTGGAAGGTTGTCACAACTGTCAGTAACATTTGATGTTATGAGAGATTCACTGTTTTGCTTTAGTACATAGTCTCTGGTGCGCTTAACGGAATCTTCTGTATCCACGTTGCATAAGCTGATGCTGTCTCTTTCACTTCCCCCGGCAGCTTGTTCTAGGATCCTCAGTGTTGCCACGGCTGTGGCATGCTCACACTGTTTCTCTAGGGCTTCTATTTCTGCTCTTTTGCGAGCTTCTTCCGTTTCCATAGCTGCTTTCTTGCGAGCGGCGTCCATTTCCATTTCTGCTTTTTTGCGAGCGGCGTCCATTTCCATTTCTGCTTTTTTGCTAGCAGCGTCCGTTTCCATTTTAGCTATTCTTTTTGCAAAGGCCGCCTGTATCTTGGCAGTCTCTGCTTTCGCCCGGGCTTGGATAAGCTGCAGACTAATTGACAAAACTCTTTGAATATTGTGAGGATTTTGACCTTGAGGGATGTGAGCTATTTGAATGCTTGCTAGATGCTGAAGTGTGAGAAGCAGTCTCTTGGAGTTGAGCAATTCTCTCTTCCGCCTTTACTCTGGCCTGATGGACTAAATTGTCTCTTTCTGAATTAAGACACTTTAATTCATCTATCTTCTTTAAATTAGAGACATAAATGTGACAGTGGGCAAGATATTGAGAATGAGCTGTAGAAAGCTGTCTTAAAACTTATTTTAGTTTGGATGCGTCACAAACAGGGTGTGTGATGGTGGAGACATAGCTCATCTCCTGTTCCCAAAGCCATGACATTTGCTGTGATTTCTCATAGTTTATGTCCATAAGTGTTTCAGTAATCTTATATGTAGGTTTTGTATTGCGTTTGCTTCTGAGTGGATTTATATTCATTACTTCCACATCTGAAACAAGTTGCCTTTCCTGTGATGTTAGAGGGCTTCTTCTGTCTGCCATGTTTACACAGATGAGAAGAATAAGAAAGAGGCAGTAGAATAGCAGGCACTGTGTGGCAACGTTTTACACAGCCCACACGCTGCAGCTGTAGGCAGACTCTGTCTGTGGAATGCAGTAAAATATGCTCTCTGTTCACTGAAGGCTGTATACTAGTGCTGCAAGCTGCTGTAATTGCCTTTACTACTGGTTCACTGAAGGCTGTGTACTTCTGCTGCAAGCTGCTGTTATAACCTTTTACTGGTGGTTCACTGAAAGCTGCGTACTTCTGTTGCAAGCTGCTGCTAATGTCTTTTTATTATTCTGCTTCCCTAAGCAAAGCTGTGAGGCGTGGATGCATTAGACTAGCTAAGTCTGTATTTGACCAGTACTCACACAATGAAATTCGGCAGATAGCTTCAACTCAGCAAAACTGACACGTAGAAAGTGAATCCAACTGAAGAGTTTAATGATCAGACTGACAATCATGTAATAGTGTACAGCAATGCAGGTAAAAAGACATTAGTTTTGTCCAGCAGTGAGCACAGAATGGCTGCTATGTAACCAGGACGTCCCTTAGAACAAGACACTGAGAAAAGGGGTGGAAACTAGCTGGATGCAGCAATGCTAAGGAAACCCAGCAGGGACAAAATAGCTATGAAATCAATATCATGTAAGCAGCAAAGACAGATTCAACAGAAAACAGAAAAATATACAATACATTAAATCCTAAATCATAGGGCATGACCAGGAATAAAAAGGAGGTGATTTAAGTTTATTTTCCGGGGGGTTAACCCTCCCCATGCCATTATGGGATGGTGATTTGTGTTTCTTATTGGGGTTAACCCTCTCCATGCCATTATGGGATGGTGATTTGTGTTTCTTATTGGGATTAACCCTCTCCATGCCATTATGGGATGGTGATTTGTGTTTCTTATTGGGATTAACCCTCTCCATGCCATTATGGGATGGTGATTTGTGTTTCTTATTGGGATTAACCCTCTCCATGCCATTATGGGTTGGCGATTTGTGTTTCTTATTGGGGTTAACCCTTTCCATGCCATTATGGGTTGGTGATTTGTGTTTCTTATTGGGGTTAACCCTCTCCATGCCATTATGGGATGGTGATTTGTGTTTCTTATTGGGGTTAACTCTCTCCATGATGGATTTGGAACGCATGAGGTCACACGCATGCGCACCTGGACACCCGGCGGCCGTCCTACATGTCACATGACATGTTATATTCCCCGAACTAATTAATATAGAGCTTAAAGGATGGGGAAACTTACTGTATATTCCACAGCTAATATGTCAAATGATGTGCAATCTATCCAGTATCCGACACATTCACCTAATAGTTACCCTCTAGACCAGCACGGAGAGAGTTAATCCCAATAAGAGACACAAATCACCATCCCATAATGGCATGGAGAGGGTTAACCCCCTGGAAACTAAACCTAAAATCACCACCTTTTTATTCGTTTAGTTATTGAGCAAAGCATTGTTCCAGTTCAATCATCTCCTCCACGACTGGTCCACAGCTTCATCATAATGTAACCGAAAACATGGCGTCCACCGGACTATTCATTAATATAGACTAACGTATACTCTGGACCACTAGGAGGCGCCAGCAATAAAGCTCCTTCTGTATAAACACTGTGAGTGCAGACTGTGGGCACAGGACGGGGCACACTGAGGGCACCGGGCGAGGCACACTGAGGGCACCAGGTGAGGCACACTGAGCGCAGACTGTGGGCACAGGGCAGGAGAAGGCACTCGCTGAGTGTGGGCTCAGTGCATCCAATAGAAAAGGTATGCAGGACGGGTAAAGGCACTCAGCGGGTAAAGGAATGCCAGGCAAGAGTGAGAAGGCACTCGGGGGATCGCGGAGAGGACAAGTCCCAGTGTCGGTGGGTAAAGTGACACGTCAACAAGTGCATGGCCAGTCACGCAGACACCTTGGCAGTGCGGGGGCCGGTGTTACTGCACCCTCAGCACTGAGCCGTAGGGTCCCTCTGCTCCCCCCAGATCTTCAGCATTTCCTGGGGTGCCTTCCGGTGCACGAGAAGGAGCTGCTGCTGCTGCTGCTGAGGACACTTGGTGACCTTTTGGTCTCCTGGAACCTGAAATGTCCGAAACCCTGCGTGCTTGGTAGGACTCACCCCCAGCGCCATGAAGCACATGCCGGTGTAGACATCGTCGATGGGGAAAGGGGCCACAAACTGGGAAACCAAGTAAAGCCATGGGATAAAGACCCCGGAAAACACGTACCCCCCTCCACCGGCGTATGGGGGGTACAATCCGGTGTAGTAGGCGGCAGGTATGTAATACTTGCTCCTGGGGTCTCGATAAGGTTTGGCTGAGGTCACCACGTCGCCCATATACAGTGCCCGGGGCTCGTTCCCATCCAGCATGGACAGGTGGTGGACAATGTCAGGCGTCCACACAAACACATCATCGTCGCCTTTAAGGATGTAACCGACTCCCGGACATCGTTTCTTTGCCCAACCAAGGAACAACTGGTCTTTCAAGGTCAGGTTGAAAAAGGTGTCCATGAAGTCCCACTGGAGGAGATCCTGGGAATGTTTGTGCTCGTACCACAATAAAGAAGACAGGTCAGGGCCAGGAGCAACACCCAGAAGGAAGACCAGCCTGACCAGACGCCCCTCGTAATCCTTCTCTTTACCCCAGCTGTCCCTCACCGCCTGCCGCTGGGCGAAGTTCTGTGGAGAAGACTTGATGGCCAGCAGAAGGAAAGTCTTGTTGGGTGGACATTTGTTCGGCTGGTCTATCAGCATCTGGTGGTTCCTGCACCCGCCATAGAGCAGGAAGTGTTGCAGCGAGTCCGGATAGGTGCTGGGGTCTTTCAGGGGCTGCTTCTCTTTCAGGCAGGTCCAGGCCTTCAGGCCCTTGTTATTCAGGAGGTGAAGCTCTCTGTTGTTCCAAAGGGCGTCTGATTCCACCACCACCTTCCTCAGCTTCTGAGCCGAGTCGTAAAGGGCCATCATAGACTCATTCTTGCGGCCCCTCAGCGTTTCCAGTAATAAGAGGGGGTCCCTGGGTGTTCTGCTGGTGTTGGGCACCCGCCTGGCACCGTCCAAGAATGTGTAGGTCATGTCGATGTAAATCTTTAAAGCCACAAGGGTGAGAAGAGCGCTGACCGAGATGCCGAGCTTCCTGAACCCCACCATGTTCCTCGGCTACAGGAACGAGGGAAGAAAACGTGAAATTAATATTTTAACCTGCCCAGCGCACCCTGCCCTCACCCATTAAACCAGTCACCCGGTGTACCCCCGACCCTCACCCATTAAACCAGTCACCCGGGTTACCCCCTGCCCTCACCCATTAAACCAGTCACCCGGTGTACCCCCGACCCTCACCCATTAAACCAGTCACCCGGTGTACCCCCTGCCCTCACCCATTAAACCAGTCACCCGGTGTACCCCCGACCCTCACCCATTAAACCAGTCACCCGGTGTACCCCCGACCCTCACCCATTAAACCAGTCACCCGGTGTACCCCCGACCCTCACCATTAAACCAGTCACCCGGGTTACCCCCTGCCCTCACCCATTAAACCAGTCACCCGGTGTACCCCGACCCTCACCCATTAAACCAGTCACCCGTGTACCCCCTGCCCTCACCCATTAAACCAGTCACCCGGTGTACCCCCGACCCTCACCCATTAAACCAGTCACCGGTGTACCCCGACCCTCACCATTAAACCAATCACCCTGTGTACCCCCTACCCTCACCCATTAAACCAGTCACCCGGTGTACCCCCGACCCTCACCCATTAAACCAGTCACCCGGTGTACCCCGGACCCTCACCCATTAAACCAGTCACCCAGTGTACCTCCTGCCCTCACCCATTAAACCAGTCACCCAGTGTACCCCCGACCCTCACCCATTAAACCAGTCACCGGGTGTACCCCCGACCCTCACCCATTAAACCAGTCACCGGGTGTACCCCCGACCCTCACCCATTAAACCAGTCACCCGGTGTACCCCCGACCCTCACCCATTAAACCACATCCACCCGGTGTACCCCAGACCCTAATCTATTAAACCACATCCACCCGGTGTACCCCCTACCCTCACCCATTAAACCAGTCACCCGGTGTACCCCCTACCCTCACCCATTAAACCACATCCACCCGGTGTACCCCCTACCCTCACCCATTAAACCAGTCACCCGGTGTACCCCCTGCCCTCACGCATTAAACCAGTCACCCGGTGTACCCCCTGCCCTCACCCATTAAACCACAGTCACCCGGTGTACCCGCTACCCTCACCCATTAAACCAGTCACCCTGTGTACCCCCTACCCTCACCCATTAAACCAGTCACCGGGTGTACCCCCGACTCTAATCCATTAAACCAGTCACCCGGTGTACCCTCGACCCTAATCCATTAAACCAGTCACCCTGTGTACCCCCTGCCCTCACCCATTAAACCAGTCACCCGGTGTACCCCCTGCCCTCACCCATTAAACCAGTCACCCTGTGTACCCCCTGCCCTCACCCATTAAACCAGTCACATGGTGTACCCCCTACCCTCACCCATTAAACCACAGACAACCGGTGTACCCCCTGCCCTCACCCATTAAACCAGTCACCCTGTGTACCCCCTGCTCACCCATTAAACAGTCACCCTGTGTACCCCCTGCCCTCACCCATTAATTGTGTACCCCCTGCCCTCACCCATTAAACCAGTCACCCTGTGTACCCCCTGCCCTCACCCATTAAACCACAGACAACTGGTGTACCCCCTGCGCTCACCCATTAAACCAGTCACCTGGTGTACCCCCTGCCCTCACCCATTAAACCGGTCACCAGGTGTACCCCCTACCCTCACCCATTAAACCAGTCACCCGGTGTACCCCCTACCCTCACCCATTAAACCACAGACAACCGGTGTACCCCCTACCCTCACCCATTAAACCAGTCACCCTGTGTACCCCCTGCCCTCACCCATTAAACCAGTCACCCGGTGTACCCCCTACCCTCACCCATTAAACCAGTCACCCTGTGTACCCCCTACCCTCACCCATTAAACCAGTCACCCGGTGTACCCCCTACCCTCACCCATTAAACCAGTCACCTGGTGTACCCCCTACCCTCACCCATTAAACCACAGACAACCGGTGTACCCCCTACCCTCACCCATTAAACCAGTCACCCTGTGTACCCCCTGCCCTCACCCATTAAACCAGTCACCCGGTGTACCCCCTACCCTCACCCATTAAACCAGTCACCCGGTGTACCCCCTGCCCTCACCCATTAAACCAGTCACCCGGTGTACCCCCTGCCCTCACCCATTAAACCAGTCACCCTGTGTACCCCCTGCCCTCACCCATTAAACCACAGACAACCGGTGTACCCCCTACCCTCACCCATTAAACCACAGACAACCGGTGTACCCCCTACCCTCACCCATTAAACCAGTCACCCGGTGTACCCCCTGCCCTCACCCAATAATCCACAGGAGCCCCCTCCCCTTCCCAGTTATTAGTGGAAATCTCAATTTTTTCCCATAAAGACGAGATGGTCCCATCCCCCCCCCCCGTCCCGGCTCTCACCTTGCAGGGGATGTCTATGGCTAATTCCAGCATCTGGTCCAGGCTGCGGCGCCGGCACTCCCTGCCGATTCCTCCTCCCTCGCTCAGACGCTTATATCTCCACACTCCGCATCCTCCCTCCCTCGTCTCGCTCACAAAGCCTCGACCTCCGTTACCAGGCCCGGCGTCTGCACAAAGGGAAGCCCCGCTCACACGGCGGCAGAGGGGATTGTGTCGCCTGGATCCCAGCTGCCGCCCCCCCTTTTCCCTGGGGGTATCAAACCTCCCGGCTCCTCCGTGAAACACGTATCACGACATGACGCTCATAACGAGGGCCCTCGAGGGTTAAACATCTTGGGACCAACACATGACACACCTGGCTGGCTGAGGATTATGGGATAATGGCTCCTGTATCGCGCCGTGATTGATTCCCGGGCGTGACACCGCGCTGTGTGGACCCTGTGGTGATTGGTTCCCGGGCGTGGCGCGGGCCGTCTGAGGGTGCAGGTTATAGACGCGGGCTGCCTGAGGGTGCAGGTTATGGGCGCGGGCTGCCTGAGGGTGCAGGTTATGGGCGCGGGCCGTCTGAGGGTGCAGGTTATGGGCGCGGGCTGCCTGAGGGTGCAGGTTATGGGCGCGGGCCGTCTGAGGGTGCAGGTTATGGACGCGGGCTGCCTGAGGGTGCAGGTTATGGGCGCGGGCTGCCTGAGGGTGCAGGTTATGGGCGCGGGCTGCCTGAGGGTGCAGGTTATGGACGCGGGCTGCGTGAGGGTGCAGGTTATGGAGCGCGGGCTGCGTGAGGGTGCAGGTTATGGACGCAGCCTGTCTGAGGGTGCAGGTTATGGACGCGGGCTGCCTGAGGGTGCAGGTTATGGACGCGGGCTGCCTGAGGGTGCAGGTTATGGACGCAGCCTGTCTGAGGGTGCAGGTTACGGGCGCGGGCTGCGTGAGGGTGCAGGTTATGGACGCGGCCTGTCTGAGGGTGCAGGTTACGGGCGCGGGCTGCCTGAGGGTGCAGGTTATGGGCGCAGGCTGCGTGAGGGTGCAGGTTACGGGCGCGGGCTACGTGAGGGTGCAGGTTATGGACGCGGGCTGCGTGAGGGTGCAGGTTATGGACGCGGGCTGCCCGAGAGTGCAGGTTATGGACGCGGCCTGTCTGAGGGTGCAGGTTATGGACGCGGGCTGCAGGTTATGGACGCGGGCTGCGTGAGGGTGCAGGTTATGGACGCGGCTGCGTGAGGGTGCAGGTTACGGGCGCGGGCTGCGTGAGGGTGCAGGTTACGGCGTGGGCTGCGTGAGGGTGCAGGTTACGGGCGTGGGCTGCGTGAGGGTGCAGGTTATGGGCGCGGGCTGCGTGAGGGTGCAGGTTATGGGCGCGGGCTGCCTGAGGGTGCAGGTTATGGGCGCGGGCTGCCTGAGGGTGCAGGTTATGGACGCAATCTGGCTGAGGGTGCAGGTTATGGACGCGGCCTGTCTGAGGGTGCAGGTTATGGACGCGGGCTGTCTGAAGGTGCAGGTTATGGACGCGGGCTGCGTGAGGGTGCAGGTTACGGGCGCGGGCTCGTGAGGGTGCAGGTTATGCGCGGGCTGGGCCTGAAGGTGCAGGTTATGGACGCGGGCTGCGTGAGGGTGCAGGTTATGGACGCGGGCTGCGTGAGGGTGCAGGTTACGGGCGCGGGCTGCGTGAGGGTGCAGGTTATGGGCGCGGGCTGTCTGAAGGTGCAGGTTATGGACGCGGGCTGCGTGAGGGTGCAGGTTATGGACGCGGGCTGCGTGAGGGTGCAGGTTACGGGCGCGGGCTGCGTGAGGGTGCAGGTTATGGGCACGGGCTGCCTGAGGGTGCAGGTTATGGACGCGGGCTGCGTGAGGGTGCAGGTTATGGACGCGGGCTGCGTGAGGGTGCAGGTTATGGGCGCGGGCTGCGTGAGGGTGCAGGTTATGGGCGTGGGCTGCCTGAGGGTGCAGTTTACGGGCACGGGCTGCCTGAGGGTGCAGGTTATGGGCGCGGGCTGCCTGAGGGTGCAGGTTATGGACGCGGGCTGCGTGAGGGTGCAGTTTACGGGCACGGGCTGCCTGAGGGCAGGTTATGGGCGGGGCTGCCTGAGGGTGCAGGTTATGGACGCGGGCTGCGTGAGGGTGCAGGTTATGGGCGCGGGCTGCGTGAGGGTGCAGGTTATGGGCGTGGGCTGCCTGAGGGTGCAGGCTACGGGCGCGGGGTGCGTGAGGGTGCAGGTTATGGGCGCGGGCTGCGTGAGGGTGCAGTTTACGGGCACGGGCTGCCTGAGGGTGCAGGTTATGGGCGCGGGCTGCCTGAGGGTGCAGGTTATGGACGCGGGCTGCGTGAGGGTGCAGGTTATGGACGCGGGCTGCGTGAGGGTGCAGGTTATGGGCGCGGGCTGCGTGAGGGTGCAGGTTATGGGCGCGGGCTGCCTGAGGGTGCAGGTTATGGGCGCGGGCTGCCTGAGGGTGCAGGTTATGGACGCGGGCTGCGTGAGGGTGCAGGTTATGGGCGCGGGCTGCCTGAGGGTGCAGGTTACAGTGCTTGTTGGGTACAGTTGATAGTTTCTGTCTTCTCAGGTTTTTTTTATGTAAAATAGTTTTTATTGAGTGAATTAAGTACAAGCAACATTGAGAAAGTAGAGCAAGAAGTAAGTTAGATCCTCCATGAAGATAGTGGCCGTATAACAAAGGAGGTAACATAACATACACATCTCGGAGCCCGAAGCGGACCTCAGCATAAACGTGTCGGGAAGGGAGGCCTGTGCAGCGAACGTACCATATGCAGTGACATTCATGGATATGTGCATAAAAGACTAAATCAGGGTTAGTTGATAACACATATACACCGAAAGCATAAACCGAAGTTAAGACAATACAATAAAAATCTCATAACAGTAAAATAAAACAATAGGGAATAAAAATCAAAGAAAAAAATTAAATTTAAAAGTTATGTTCTGTATCTAGAAAAAACAAAGAGAAAAAATTACCACCAGCAGATCGTATCCACATACAGCGCAGCTCAACCTCGGGTCTAGGGACATAATTCAGGAGCGGACACGGCGTCAGTTGGGATAGCGCCTCTCGACCAGCCCGTTTATGTTTAGATACGAAATCTGTCCACCAATACCACGTCTGAAAATATTTATCGTACTCAAGAGTTTAGTGTAATTCATCTAGTTCCCTAATATACTCAACTCTGGAAATCCATTCAAACACGCTCGGTGGGGCCGATTGTTAAGGAGGTGGACCGCCAGGGACCTAGTATAACTAGAGGCCGAAAGCGGGACCACGTGCAGGAGGGCGACCTGAGGGGTAAAAGGAAGTTCCAGAGAGGTAATATCTTTAATATAGGACCAGATTACTTCCCAATAGGACGCAAGCACTGGACAATTCCACCATATGTGCAAGTAAGTACCTCTGGCCTTCCGGCATCTCCAACACTCGGGAGGAGCATCTGGGTAGATAGCGTGTAGTTGGCATGGGGTCAGATACCATCTCGATATCAGTTTATAATTAGTCTCCTGACCGTCAAGGGCCCTGGAGGAATGAAAAGTAATCTGGAAAACCGACGACCATTCCTCAGCAGTCAGCAGAGTCGGGAGTTCCGCCGACCATTTTAACGTAAAAGTCGGTAGACCGTCAGATTGGGCTGTGAGGAGCATCATGTATATGGTCGAAAGTGGGGGTGGGGGGTCAGAAGTGCAGAGTTTTTTGAAAGGTGTCAGAGAGGAGGGCGGAGGGTTAGGAGTCTTAATTATGGTGTGGGAAACTAAATGTCGCATTTGCAAGTAATTAAGCGATCACTGCCTAGTGTACTGTGTGCGCAAAATAAGGGCCACAAAATGTCCACCAAAGGTAATAATCACCAGGTCTTTCAAGAAATTTAATCTTGAATCCTTCCTAAATGATCTCAAACAGCTCCCATGGTACAGACTAAACCTAATCCCAGACCTGGACTGTGCAATTGAATACTTTCAAGCCGAGCTCCTGAAAGTCTGGAACACCCATACCCCACTGCGCAAGTGCGAGTAAAAGGGGCCCATCTCCCCTGGGTTACAGCTGACCTCACGCATATGTACCAGTTTAGAGACTCACTGTGGTCAAAGTTCAAGAGGACTGGATCCATGAACGATCACTGTGAATACCGAAAATGCCGGAATGAATGCACAAAACAAACAAAAGTGGCTAAAGCCCAATACTTCAATGAAAATTTAAACAATAACATATCAAACCCCAGAAATTTTTGGAAAATCCTAAGTAACATACAAGCACCCCCCATCCACTCCCAACCGGCTCCTTTAAAAGTAAACAACCAAGCTGTACAACACCCCCTAGATCAGTGGTCCCCAACCCAGGCCCTCAGGGCCCACTAACAGGCCAGATTTTGCAGATCACCTTGGGGAAATGCAGACTGAATCCTGCAATCACTGAGCAGCAAATCATAACACCTGTGCTGTGCTTCAGATATCTGGCAAACCTGGCCTGTTAGTGGGCCCTGAGGGCCTGGGTTGGGGACCACTGCCCTAGATGTAGCAAATGCTTTTAATAATTATTTTGTTGGATGCGCCACCACCCTGATTGCTAAGCTAGGAAATGACACGCAATCAGAAAGGCCGCACGCAGGTCAGGCCCCACCAACAGTGCAAAGACCCCGTAACCCAGAGAAATTCAGATTTAGACCAGTGCCTGTCAGTGCCATCACTAAACTTCTCCATAACCAAAAAATGAAATACCAGTCTGGACCTGATCAAATCCCAGCAATGCTGCTGAAAATCAGTGCACCAGCAATTTCAAAACCTGTCGCAACCCTGATTAATGAATCACTGGCGACTGGATACATACCCAAACTCTGGAAGACTGCAAGGGTGGTACCTATCCATAAAAGTGGAGACAATACTTTGGTATCCAACTACCGCCCAATATCACTGCTCCCTGTAATGTCAAAAATTCTGGAAAAATCCGTCTACACACAATTACGTGATTATTATCAGTATCAGAACTATTTAACCCCAGATCAATCAGGCTTTCGTCCAAACCATTCAACTACAACTGGCCTTTTAAAAGTTTGTAATGATATCCAAGCGGGCATGGAACAAGGAAATCTAACTGGAGCCATCTTCCTTGATTTTGCCAAGGCTTTTGACACAGTAGACCATGGCATCCTATTACAAAAACTCTGGTATTGGTGATAGTACGTTAATCTGGTTCCAATCATATGTGTCTGATAGGTCTCAATTTGTGTCCATTTAAGAACCTTTCGGCCCATCTAGTCGCCCCATTACATGGATACTTTACCTGGATTTATCTTTTGTTTAGGATAGCCTTATGCCTATCCCATGCCTGCTTAAATTCAATCACTGTTTTGGCCTCTACCACTTCAACTGGAAGACTGTTCCATGTATCCACCACCCTCTCAGTAAAATAATGCTTCCTGATGTTACTTTTAAACCTTTGCCCCTCTAATCTAAGACTATGTCCTCTTGTTTTGCTACTTTGTTTCCTTTTAAATATACTCCCTTCCTCTACCTTGTGGATTCCCTTTACGTATTTAAATGTTTCTATCATATCTCCTCTGTCTCGTCTTTTTTCCAAGCTGTACATGTTAAGATCATTAAGCCTTTCCTGGTAACTTTTCTCCTTCAAGCCGTACACCATTTTAGTAGCCCTTCTCTGAACTCTCTCTAAGATGTCTATATCCTTCTGGAGATACGGTCTCCAGTACTGCACACAGTACTCCAAGTGAGGTCTCACCAGTGCTCTGTACAGTGGCATGAGCACTTCCCTTTTCCTACTGCTAATACCTCTCCCTACACAACCAAGCATTCTGCCAGCATTTCCAAGCATTCTGCCAGCATTTCCTGCTGCTCGATTACATCCGCTCCCAGTTCAGTAAATTTGGAATCAAACTTTGCTTCCAGCCTGCAGAACAGCGTTTCTAGGTCAGACCTTGTAGGCAAGAGCTTCAGGTCCTCCCCACCATCACGCGATGGGCTGTCAGGGCCGCTCATATCCTCCGCCATCTTGGATTCGGGGCCTACACGAGGTGGAGCCGCTGCCCCGCTCAGGTACAGCTGCATCGGGGATGTGGAGGTCGGCGCCGGGGTGCTCGGTCCACTCACCAAGGCTTTATCCTTCTTCCCATATGTCTGGTAGTTGCCTGCTAAAAAGCGCTTTCAGTGTGCCCGGGTGAAGAGCGCGGCGATCAGGTGGCCATCTCGGATCACGTCGAAGCCACGCCCCCCTCCCTCCGTCTTCTCAGGTTTTAATTGACCGGTAACAGTTAAATTTGTCCCTATTTGATCCCTGTTAATGTTCTCTCCAGCACAGTCTGGGATTATTCTGCCTCGCTAAGCAAAGCTGTGAGTGCTTGAGACTAGCTAAATCTGTATTTGACCAGTACTCACACGATGAAGTTCAGCAGATAGCTTCAACTCAGCAAAACTGACACGTAGAAAGTGATAAATTCTATATTTCCAGTATAATTACCTTAAACCTTTTCAAGTTTCTTCTTATATATCAAAATTGAAGTAAGGCGCTGCGCGACTCTGATCAGAGGAGACAATAGAAAACAACCACACCGAGATATGGCAGATTATCATCTGATCAGCTCGTGGTCTGTCAGATCCATTTATTATTTCAACACCAATAGAAATGTTCGTTATAGAAAAGAGCTTCCTGCAGTGTTCACTCCCAACATAGGAATGTGATATAACAGCCAATCAGAGCAGATACATGTCTACATCATGTAACAAAGATTTTGCGGGCATTTCTAAGTTAACACAGGATATCTATTTCCATCACCTCGCTGACTAGCCTCGAGAGGAAACGAAACTGAACAGACACTGTACTGAAACAAGGAAGGGGGGGGATTCACACTAAAATATAAAAAAAACTACCTATCATATTAAAATACCTTTCAGAAAGATGAATCCAGTTGAAGAGTTTATTGATCAGACTGACAATCTTTGTAATAGTGTACAGCAATGCAGGTGAAAAGACATTAGTTCTGTCCAGCATTGAGCAAAGATGGCTGCTAGTGACCAGTAAGTACCTCCAGAAGTAGACTGAACAAAAGGGGTGGAGCTAGCTGGATGCAGCAAGGCTAAGGGAACCCAGCAGGATCAAAATGGCTATGCAATAATAACTAAGCAGCAAAAGGCAGATTCAACACAAAACATTAAAATAAACGCTGAGTCATGGGGAATGACAGGGATTCTGCAAATCATATCCTTCCTGCAACATGGTGACATGGTCTCTGCACAACATGACCTCTGACCCCTCCTGCAGATTCTGCATCTTCTGCTGCTGTGAAAGAATCTGCTCTGTGTTTACTAATATTCAAACCAAATCAAGATACAAACTGACCCGTGACAGGGGAGAAACGCTCGTTACAATCCATGCAAACCTTAAACGGGAAAACCAGAAGAAGAGAACAATCTAGAACAAATAGGAGAATTTTTCTATTTTGACCTGGAATTGTCACTTCTCCAGTCATTCTCCTGAGTTTCACCTTTCTTTGAATAGACCTGTATGGTTTTAGAAGCCAATGAGAAAAATGACGTGTGTATGTTGTTTCCTTTTCTCTGTTTTTAACCCTTTCGCTGCTGATGCATTTCACCGCTGTGTGCTGAACTCATTTTTACCTGTTTCGCTCATGTTTAACCGCGTTATTTTATTATATAGTACAGGAGGGGTGGCGTTGCGCCTACTCCCCGATGGGGCGGCTGCAACCACCAAATGCATCCAGCCCAGCAACATGTGTAAAACATAACAAGGAAAAAAAAGTCATCTGCGCTTATTCCCATTATCCCGGGTGAAACAAAACACAGAGGCTTTGGTTTCTATTAATGGCCATTAAGAGTGTAAGCTCACCCGCCGAACGTCAAGGCACCTCTAATCAGGGTGAGTCCTATCCAAAAAAATGAAGCCACAGGCTGCTGTGTAACCAACCATAACTTGCCCATGCTGCTTGTCAGTCATGAGGTAGACTGGTGGGCTTTTATTTAAGCCCCCCCAGAAACAAAATCCGCCTTGGGATCAAAAAACAAAGACACGGAGCGGAACAGCTGCAATGAGGACCTGGCTGGAGGTACGTTCGAATGAGAGACTAATTAGGAACGAAGGAGGTTTAAGAATTATCACTGTATATTACACAAGAGGAAAGGGGAGTGAGTTCCTTTGTTCTATGGGATCAGGCGGGGGTGTCCTTGTTTTATGGGCGGAAACATGGCTCTTTGTGATTGGGTACAATGGGGAGATAAACAATGGAAAGGAGGGGGAAGGGAGGTTATAAAAGGCTGTGCGTGAGACAAGTTTGGTATTGCAACTAATTTTCTTTTACTAAGAACTTCAGAGACAGGGCGGCGGCGAACTCCATTTCACCATCACCATCATCGTATGAAAACCAATGACTGGATAAGTATTACTTGCAGTATCAATCTGTTATGCATACTCTATTATCATAAGTCTGCTATATATATATATTCCTAGTTCCATTATTTATTGGAAGGATAGGGGTGGGTTTCCCATTGTATGGATTTGTAGGTTCATTTAGTGGATGCATATTTATATTTGTTTCAATTTGCAATACTATATTCCTTGTTCATTTGGTGTCCAGCTGCGTGATAGTAATTTCTAATGGGTTAGTGGTCTGCGATAACTCTGCCAGAATTCAGTGATTTGTTGTTTTGTATGTTATTAGGGGCATTGGGAGTCCAGTAATTTTGCTTTGGCTGTTTGTGGACTGCTGTGCCTTATTAGTTTATGTGCTCAGTATAGCGCATGACTGACTGTTCAATTTTAGTATCATCCATGGCTGCAGCCAAAAATAATAAGCAACCCATATAAACACCGTAAACAAAGCACAGGGATCACTATACACGCATGTGCCCTCAACCATGGACACAGAAGGAACTCACGATGCATAGTGAAATCACACGTAGAACCTCGGTATAACACACAAAGTCACGCTAATGAGGTAGCTATCATACACCCTGAAATCACAAAATTTCTCTCTATAGCACACTGAAATCACTAATTAGAATAACACTAAGATATAAAAATAAATAAATAATATATATATATATATTATATCATAAAAATAACATAAAAACTTGCTATAACACGCCGTAATCACACAATAGAAACACACAGAAACCTAGCCATAGCACATGGAGACCCCCAAGGACCTAGCCATAGCACACAGAGACAACACAAAGGGAATGTAATCACACATAGGAACTTGATATAACACACTGAATCACTGGACATTAGTCACTATAACTCTATAGTGTGCCTTACAGGGTTATTCAAAGAGCTGTGTGTTTTAAATAATGTTTGGAGTAACCCCAAGGGCTAAGCAATAAGTTGATGAACAAATTAATTTTGTATACTGTATTTAAGGACACTATTTTAATTGTTGCAATTTTTAAAGTGCCACAGCAGCAATGTACAATCTTTTGTTTTGAGCACTTGCTCCAGTTGAGTAAATATTTATTTAGAACGGTAACTTTGTCTTTATTGAGGGAGAGGAGAGACTTATTTCAGGAATAGAGGAAACATGAGCAGTAACTCACTCATATTTCACACTTGTACCATCATCATAATAAAGCCTGCGAGTGGATAAGTATTAAGTGTATTTATTCGGGGAATTTGAAGCTATGTTGATAATATACTATATGCGTGTGTGTGTGTAATCTATTGGGTTAAATACGCGCTAATTTATCAGTTCTAGTGATTTGCATTGTTAGCTAGAATATGCTCGTTGATATTTGCTTCACTTTGTAATACTTGATCAAACCTTATTAGTTGTATAATCAGTATGATCTTATAAACATAGGTAATCAGTGACCGCATGGCTGGCAGCCATCTTAAACCTCAAAGTCACATGTGCTTCTACCAAGGAGGAAGTGCTGCAGCAGTAACTGTACAATCTGTTTAAGCTTACATTTGCGCAACTAAATTAATCCAGATAGTTTCTGCCAGATTTATGAATATATAACAATTACTAACCAAATACAAATCTAAACGTGTCTGTTATAATTTCTGAAGAGGCTTATCAACTAAACAGTGATTCTGTATGTTAGCAAGGGCTGTGTCATTAGGTTAGTTCGGTTGGTTTAACTTCGGGTCTATAGATTAATATACTAAGCAAGAATCAGTTTCATTGTGGATGGAGGTTAAAGACTTTCACATGTGCAGCTTGGTCCTATTGATAAGGAATTCCAGCCAGCCCTGAGGATTCATAAAATGGAGGACAATGCAGCCACTTATGTACAGAACATCTATGCTCTTTCTCAACTCAAAATGGAGACAGCGTTATTTACATTTCGCAAGGGGAAAGAACAATGGCTCAGATAACAGTGAGCTGGTGATCTTAGTTGCTGGGGGGAGGGGAGGGGCTGATGGAAGCATGTGAAACAAAAGGAATTTATTACTTACAGGGGGGTGTACACTATACAAAGACTGGATCGTAATACAGAGGTTACTCTATACAGAGGGAAGACAATACTCTACATGATACACAGAGCAAGGGAATGTAAGGAAAATACATACAAATAAACATTGGGACGGCCGTTTCTTTGCAGAGGCAATAAGTAAGGAAGATGTTTCTGTTAGCTACCATTCATTCAATCAGGTGGTGATTTTGGTAAGGGTAGCTGGCGAGGGGACAGAGTTAGCTAAGCTTGATCTACAGGCAGCCTTCAGGCCGTACCGCTGTGTCCAGGGGGTTTTCTTTTAATGGGGTGTAAATTCGATGGGTAATTTTACATAGATATCTGTTTACCCATTGGGGTGGGCAATATCCCGTGCTCCCTTTTTAAAGGCTTCCTACTTTTTTGCGTTGCTTAGGGGAGAAGAGAGCGGGGAGGAGACGTATAGTACATTACTTGAACGATTTCATGGTAACGGGTCCAAAGGGACTGGAGAATGAGGTAGGATCGGGGGGGGGGGGTAACAAATAAATTTAGTTGATCGGGGAGAATTGTAGGTGGTTTTGGGGGAATGGCCAGACATTAAGATCAAATGGTCTAGTGTAATTTCAAATGGTTAGCAGGCAAATGGCCCAGGAGTGGATTCAATGGATGGGTGCAAAGCATGGCGTTTCTGGAATTTTTTTATTTTCCAATCGCCAGGGCAATACCACTGTGGGGGATAGAATTAAAAAATAAATAAATAAATAAATAAGGTATTTGGTATTGTTATGTTTGCAGAACAATATAAACTTTAAGGCTAAGCATATCCCGGGGGTGGAAAATGTGGTGGCGGATGCATTGTCTCGGTTCAAGTGCGATGTTTTCCGTCGGTTGGCGCCGGAAGCGAATCTGCAAGGTGAAGGCTGCCCTTCATTTCTTTGGCAGATTGGGAACAGATAGAGGTCATTAGTGAGTTGGTGAGGAGATCGTTGGCACCAAAGACGTGGGTATCGTACAGCAGACATTGGAGGGAATGGAACGAGTTTAGAAGGAGTCGGCAAGGGGGAGCAGATAGAGTGTTCTTAGAATACTTGGAGAATTTAAGGGGTAAGGGGATTACTAGGAAATATTTTAGCTGGTATTTCGTACTTTGCTCGGTTAAGGGAAGAGAGGGATGTTACTAAAAGATTTGTGGTTAGGAAGATTTTGAGAGGATGGGGTACAATGGGGGACAGGTGCAGTGATAAGAGGGAGCCGATAACGCGAGAGAGACTGGTAGCTTTGGGGCGAATACTTGGCAAGGTCTGTAAGGATGGGTATGAGGCCAAGCTGTTTAGGGCGGTTTTGTTTTATCTTTTTCAATGGCTTTAAGGATCGGGGAGCTGGTTGCTCCAAGCAGACATTCCACCCAGTCAGGTTTAATGAGGGAGGACGTGAGAGTGACAGAAGGGGCCGTGTTGGTGTTAATAGGAAATCAAAAACGGATAGAGAAGGAAAGGGGTGTGGGTCGCTGCTAGGCACAGGCTGGGGAAGTCTGTCCATTGGGATGTGTGAGGGGATACTTGGAGGTGGCTCCGGCAACGGGACACATGTTTCTGAGGCACAAGGATGGTACTAACTTATCGCAGTACCAATTCAAGACCGTTTTGCACAAGGCTGTTGAGAGTCTTGGTTGGAAGGGGAGTTGCATTGCTCCTCATTCATTCAGGATAGGGTAGCTACCACAGCAGCGGAACTGGGTTGCCCTACAGAGCAAATTAAAAAATTGGGCAGATGGAAATCAGAGGCGTATAGGCGGTATGTGAGGCATTTAAGGAAGTGAGGGGTGTCATATAAAGCGGAGGGGAAAGGGAGGGGGGAAGAGGGGGGGGGAGAAAAAAAATTTTTTTGGCTTTGTGATGGTGGTTAATATGTTCCTTTTTGTTTCTTTTTTCCCAGGTCGGGCAATGAGAGTCTGGGTCCTGGGACACTCCTACGTGCACTGGGCGGCAAGTTATGCTGCAGGCACAAGGAAGGGAGTGAACCTGGGGTTCAGTCTCCAGAAGTAGGGTTTAGATGGGTAGGAATGAGGGGTATGAGGTGGGATCAGTTGATAGAAATAGCACAGACGTCCAGGAGAAAATGGGGGAGGCCGGATGTTATGATAATACATTTACGTGGTAACGATATTGGCAGTATACCAGTTCACGTACTTCAGGAGTTAGTTATGGAGACTTTTAGGTGGTTTGGGAGGGAGTGGCCAGATGTTAAGATTGTCTGGTCTAGCGCGATTTCTAGGCTGACATGGGGAAATTGTAGAGAAAGGAGGGCAGGGTGTAGAGGTAGAAAAAAATTGAATCAGGCAGCGAAGAAGGCAGTGAAGGAAATAGGGGGAAGGATTTTGGAACACACAGGCATAAAGACAATTAATGAGGAGTTGTTCCGGAGGGACGGGGTCCACCTATCGGAGGCCGGTAACGGACTCTTCACTGAAGGCATCAAAGCCATGATAAGGAGTTTGTTGTGAGGTAAGAGGAAAAGGTCACGGGTTTTTATTTGGTGGCAGTAAAAAGAGGGTCCTCGTTTTTTGGTGGTGGCGAAATAGGCGGCCTGGCACGTGGAGAGCGATAGTGGGGGGATGGTCTGCAGGGTACGGGGTGAGTGTGGTTCGTACGGCCAAGCTCAAGTGCCTTTCTGGTTTGCAGATCCTCTCGGCCTGCTATCTGGCATAAAATAAACTGAGCAGATGTGTGGTCAGCCTGCTTAGCCACATGGGGCGCTATTTCTGGGCAATGCTTGTGGTGCATTGCAGTTGCCAGTGTTATCTGGCTGCCGGTGTTATCTGGTGTAGCGAATTTGGCATACGAGGATCGATAATAATAATTCTGCCTTAGAGGCAAAGAATTTGGCCTTTAAGTAATAAAAGACGTGACCTTTTCTAAATGCCAATACTTTGTTGTGTTTTTATTTAAGGGAAGGGGGAGGCGGGGTGGGAGGGCCTTGGGGGGGTTTGTAGGTTAAGAAGGTAATTTACATGGGAGAAGATGTAAGTAGAGAATAGGGGTTATTCTTAGTTCGAATGAGAGACTAATTAGGGACGAAGGAGGTTTAAGAATTATAGTATATTACACAAGAGGAAAGGGGAGTGAGTTCCTTTGTTCTATGGGATCAGGCGGGGGTGTCCTTGTTTTATGGGCGGAAACATGGCTCTTTGTGATTGGGTACAATGGGGAGATAAACAATGGAAAGGAGGGGGAAGGGAGGTTATAAAAGGCTGTGCGTGAGACAAGTTTGGTATTGCAACTAATTTTCTTTTACTCCCACCCAACCCACCCTGTTTTATTTTCTCTTTCAGAGATGCTGGTTTCTCTACAACGTCGGAAAGGTCACGCAGCAGAAGCACCACAGATCGGGGCAATGGAGTGGTGATTTCACTACTCATGCAAGACCGCCTGTGGTTTCCCATATGGAAATATGCCGTGTCGCATGAACCTGGTTCATGGTTTAAATGGCCGTGTCTGGGGGATTGTATAATATCGACATGGTTAGTCTACCTATTGCATCAAGTGATACACCATGTTACATGAAGCCAGCCCGAGGTTTTTGAACGGCCAGGGTTGGGGGATTGTCTTTGATAAAAGCATGGTTAGAGTAGTTATTATCGATCAGACAGTATCCCAAGATTTGGGTACTTTACCATGTGGCAGGAAGCCAGCTGGTGGTTTGTTCGGCCACAGCTGGGGGATTGCGCTTTAAGATGGACATGGTTTAGGTTACGGAGGAGCGGCGAAATAGGCGGCCTGGCACGTGGAGGGCGATAGTGGGGGGATGGTCTGCAGGGTACGGGGTGAGTGTGGTTCGTACGGCCAAGCTCAAGTGCCTTTCTGGTTTGCAGATCCTCTCGGCCTGCTATCTGCCATAAAATAAACTGAGCAGATGTGTGGTCAGCCTGCTTAGCCACATGGGGCGCTATTTCTGGGCAATGCTTGTGGTGCATTGCAGTTGACAGTGTTATCTGGCTGCCAGTGTTATCTGGTGAAGCGAATTTGGCATACGAGGATCGATAATAATAATTCTGCCTTAGAGGCAAAGAATTTGGCTTTAAGTAATAAAAGACGTGACCTTTTCTAAATGCCAATACTTTGTTGTGTTTTTATTTAAGGGAAGGGGGGGAGGCGGGGTGGGAGGGCCTTGGGGGGGGGTTTGTAGGTTTAAGAAGGTAATTTACATGGGAGAAGATGTAAGTAGAGAATAGGGGTATAATTCTTAGTTCGAATGAGAGACTAATTAGGGACGAAGGAGGTTTAAGAATTATCACTGTATATTACACAAGAGGAAAGGGGAGTGAGTTCCTTTGTTCTATGGGATCAGGCGGGGGTGTCCTTGTTTTATGGGCGGAAACATGGCTCTTTGTGATTGGGTACAATGGGGAGATAAACAATGGAAAGGAGGGGGAAGGGAGGTTATAAAAGGCTGTGCGTGAGACAAGTTTGGTATTGCAACTAATTTTCTTTTACTCCCACCCAACCCACCTGTTTATTTTCTCTTTCAGAGATGCTGGTTTCTCTACAACGTCGGAAAGGTCACGCAGCAGAAGCACCACAGATCGGGGCAATGGAGTGGTGATTTCACTACTCATGCAAGACCGCCTGTGGTTTCCCATATGGAAATATGCCGTGTCGCATGAACCTGGTTCATGGTTTAAATGGCCGTGTCTGGGGGGATTGTATAAATATCGACATGGTTAGTCTACCTATTGCATCAAGTGATACACCATGTTACATGAAGCCAGCCCGAGGTTTTTGAACGGCCAGGGTTGGGGGATTGTCTTTGATAAAAGCATGGTTAGAGTAGTTATTATCGATCAGACAGTATCCCAAGATTTGGGTATTTACCATGTGGCAGGAAGCCAGCTGGTGGTTTGTTCGGCCACAGCTGGGGGATTGCGCTTTAAGATGGACATGGTTTAGGTTACGGAGGAGCGGCGAAATAGGCGGCCTGGCACGTGGAGGGCGATAGTGGGGGGATGGTCTGCAGGGTACGGGGTGAGTGTGGTTCGTACGGCCAAGCTCAAGTGCCTTTCTGGTTTGCAGATCCTCTCGGCCTGCTATCTGCCATAAAATAAACTGAGCAGATGTGTGGTCAGCCTGCTTAGCCACATGGGGCGCTATTTCTGGCAATGCTTGTGGTGCATTGCAGTTGACAGTGTTATCTGGCTGCCAGTGTTATCTGGTGAAGCGAATTTGGCATACGAGGATCGATAATAATAATTCTGCCTTAGAGGCAAAGAATTTGGCCTTTAAGTAATAAAAGACGTGACCTTTTCTAAATGCCAATACTTTGTTGTGTTTTTATTTACGGGAAGGGGGGGAGGCGGGTGGGAGGGCCTTGGGGGGGGGGTTTGGGTTTTAAGAAGGTAACTTACATGGGAGAAGATGTAAGAAGAGAATAGGGGTATAATTCTTAATTAAAACATACATAGTACAGGAGGGGTGGGGTCGCGCCTATTCCCCGATGGGGTGGCTGCAACCACCAAATGCATCCAGCCCAGCAACATGTATAAAACACAACAAGGAGAAACAATGTCAACTGCTCTCACACACATCTTCAACTTATCTCTCTCCACTGGCTCCTTTCCATCCGCCTTCAAACACGCGCTAGTTACCCCTTTACTAAAGAAACCATCCCTAGATCCCAACTCTCCATCCAACTACCGTCCTGTATCCCTGCTTCCCTTTACCTCTAAGCTCTTAGAAAAACTAGTCTTCAACCGCCTCTCCATCTTCCTGTCCTCCAAATCCCTACTTGACCCCCTGCAATCTGGCTTCCGTCCCCTACACTCAACTGAAACTGCCCTCACCAAAGTCACCAACGACCTCCTAACTGCTAAAAAACACGGCCACTATTCTATTCTCATCCTGCTTGACCGCTCGGCTGCTTTTGACACTGTTGACCACCCCCTCCTTCTACAGACCCTCAACTCTCTGGGTCTCGGTGACACTGCACTTGCTTGGATTGACTCCTATTTATCCAACAGGTCCTTCTGTGTGTCCTTTGCTGGTAACTCCTCCTCCTCATTGCCTCTATCTGTTGGTGTACCTCAAGGCTCTGTCCTTGGTCCTCTGCTCTTTTCCATCTACACCTCCTCCCTGGGCAAAATCATCAACAGCTTTGGCTTTAATTACCACCTCTACGCTGATGACACTCAGATCTACCTCTCTACCCCTGATCTCTCTCCCCCTGTCCTTTCCAAAGTCAGTGACTGTTTATCTGGCATCTCCTCCTGGATGGCCTCCCACCACCTAAAGATCAACATGTCAAAGACTGAGCTCCTACTTATTCCTCCCTCTAATGCCGCCCACCTCCTGACTTCTCGATCACGGTGGAGGGTATCACCATCTCCCCATCAAACCAAGTTCGCTGTCTTGGAGTTACACTTGACTCTGCTCTTTCCTTCATCCCCCACATCAAGTCTCTTTCCTCCTCCTGCCGATACCAACTGCGTAATATTTACAGAATTCGGCCATTTCTTACCGCTGTCGCCACAAAACAACTCATACACGCCCT
Source organism: Leptobrachium leishanense (assembly GCA_009667805.1). NCBI lineage: Eukaryota > Metazoa > Chordata > Amphibia > Anura > Megophryidae > Leptobrachium > Leptobrachium leishanense. The sequence continues at coordinate 108,148 of RXON01002973.1, forward strand.
GGTAATCTCCCGACTCGACTATTGCAATAATCTCTTATCTGGCCTCCCTCTGTCCCCCCTCTCCCCCCTACAATCCATCCTGAACGCCTCCGCCAGGCTAATTCACCTCACCCGCCGCTCTGTCTCTGCCGCTCCCCTCTGCGAGTCCCTTCACTGGCTCCCCATCCACTGCAGAATTAAGTTCAAAATCCTTATCCTTACTACAAAAGCCTCACTAACTCAGCTCCCCACTACCTGTCCTCACTAATCACAATACACCCCAGCCCGCTCCCTAAGGTCAAACAGTGACCTGCGCCTAGCTTCTCCCCGCATCACCTCTTCCCATGATAGACTGCAGGATTTCTCACGCGCAGCCCCCACTCTCTGGAACGCTCTCCCTCGTACTGTCAGACTTTCCCCTAACTTCTCTTCCTTCAAACGCTCCCTGAAAACATTCCTATTTAGGGAAGCCTACCACCCAACTCACTGACGCAACCATCAATCACTCTCACCTTACAGTCCTCTCATCCTGTTTCCAACCCCAACCCTCCCAGATTGTGAGTTCCTACGGGAATAGGGCCCTCATCTCCTCCTGTACTGTTTGTCAAATTGTTGTTCAATGTATTGTAACCCTGTCTATACTGTGCTTATTGTACAGCGCTGCGGAATATGCTGGCGCTTTATAAATAAAGAATAATAATAATAATAATAATAACTGCGCTTATTCCCATTATAGCGTGTGACCCCCCCCCCCCCCTCATTGCAGCTGTTCCGCTCTGTGTCTTTGTTTTTTGATCCCAAGGCGGATTTTGTTTCTGGGGGAGCTTAAATAAAAGCCCACCGGTTTACCTCATGACTGACAAGCAGCGTGGGCAAGTTATGGTTGGTTACACAGCAGCCTGTGGCTTCATTTTTTGGATAGGACTCACCCTCATTAGAGGTGCCTTGACGTTCGGCGGGTAAGCTTACACTCTTTAATGGTCATTTAATAGAAACCAAAGCCTTGAATTGTGTTTTGTTTCACACGGGATAATGGGAATAAGTGATAAGAAATTGCTCTGGTTACTCTGCTCTGGTTACGCTGGTTACGCTGGCTGCTCTGGTTGTGCTGGTTACGCTGGCTGCTCTGGTTTTTCTGGCTGCTCTGGTTACGCTGGCTGCTCTGGTTACGCTGGCTGCTCTGGTTACGCTGGCTGCTCTGGTTACGCTGGCTGCTCTGGTTGCGCTGGCTGCTCTGGTTGCGCTGGCTGCTCTGGTTGCGCTGGCTGCTCTGGTTACGCTGGCTGCTCTGGTTACGCTGGCTGTGCTGGTTACGCTGGCTGCTCTGGTTACGCTGGCTGTGCTGGTTACGCTGGCTACTCTGGTTGCGCTGGCTGCTCTGGTTACGCTGGCTGCTCTGGTTGCGCTGGCTGCTCTGGTTACGCTGGCTGCTCTGGTTGTTACTGGTTACGCTGGCTGCTCTGGTTGCGCTGGCTGTGCTGGTTGCGCTGGCTGCTCTGGTTACGATGGCTGCTCTGGTTGTTACTGGTTACGCTGGCTGCTCTGGTTGTTACTGGTTACGCTGGCTGCTCTGGTTACTGGTTACGCTGGCTGCTCTGGTTACTGGTTACGCTGGCTGCTCTGGTTGTTACTGGTTACGCTGGCTGCTCTGGTTGCGCTGGCTGCTCTGGTTACGCTGGCTGCTCTGGTTGTTACTGGTTACGCTGGCTGCTCTGGTTGTTACTGGTTACGCTGGCTGCTCTGGTTACTGCTTACGCTGGCTGCTCTGGTTGCGCTGGCTGTGCTGGTTGCGCTGGCTGCTCTGGTTACGCTGGCTGCTCTGGTTGTGCTGGTTGCGCTGGCTGCTCTGGTTACGCTGGCTGCTCTGGTTGCGCTGGCTGCTCTGGTTACGCTGGCTGCTCTGGTTGTGCTGGTTACGCTGGCTGCTCTGGTTGCGCTGGCTGCTCTGGTTGCGCTGGCTGCTCTGGTTGTGCTGGTTGCGCTGGCTGCTCTGGTTGCGCTGGCTGCTCTGGTTGCGCTGGCTGCTCTGGTTGTGCTGGTTACGCTGGCTGCTCTGGTTTTTCTGGCTGCTCTGGTTGTGCTGGCTGCTCTGGTTACGCTGGTTACGCTGGCTGCTCTGGTTACTTCTTCTCGTATGACCAGATCAGGCCTCGCTTGTTTCTCAATTTGAAACAAAAGATAGAATTTACTGAATAATCTCTTTTATTCGTTGTTATTTGTAACGCTGCTCCGTGCGGCATAGTTAAAATTTTGCCGAAAATTTACATTTTTTCCGGAAAACGAAACGGGGGGGGGGGGGGGGAACGTTATTTTTTTCCATGGCTCAAAATTCTGAAAATTTTACATCTCTAGACATAACGTTATAAAATCTACAGCCAGGCTCCCCAAAAGCACCACTAGTGACCTCATAAAGCAGGTCCTGGGCACAGCGCCCGCTCGCCCGTCACCCAGGCCCCCTGTGTCTCGGCACGCTGGCAGGTGATGTCTGATTGGTCCGTCCGGTGTCTGGATCCCAGCAGCTCCTCTCAGCAAACGTGTCTTTTAAAGAGGCAGACCCCCCCAAAACCAATCCAACATGGCTGCCGTGACCGGGGTCTGTGCAACACCACGACCTGATCCAGACACCGTCACGCCCGCAGGATATCCCGTAAGCGGCAGAATGATCTGCAGAGACGTGGCCACGAGGTCCATCAGCAGGTCTAGACGTCGGGGTGCTGCGGCTGACACAGATTGAGGGGTGCAGCAACACAAGCTGCTCCTGATCCAAGCACGACCTCAACTGACGGAGCCGCAGGAAAAGGAGAGGAATGCGTCGCCTCCCGGAGACGTCAGGCCCGGCGTCCAACACCTAAATAGGGGAGGAGCCAAAAATCACCAGAAAACCAGATCAGGGAGGAAGAATCCAGAGAGACAGAGGTCAAACAGTCACCGCGCCCTGCAGGCGGCTCAATCATACCGTCACCGTGCCCTGCACGCGGCCCAATCATACCGTCACCGCGCCCTGCACGCGGCCCAATCATACCGTCACCACGCCCTGCACGCAGCCCAATCATACCGTCACCGTGCCCTGCACACGGCCCAATCATACCGTCACCGCGACCTGCACGCGGCCCAATCATACCATCACCGCGCCCTGCACGCGGCTCAATCATACCGTCACCACGCCCTGCACGCAGCCCAATCATACCGTCACCGCGCCCTGCACGCAGCCCAATCATACCGTCACCGCGCCCTGCACGCAGCCCAATCATACCGTCACCGCGCCCTGCACGCAGCCCAATCATACCGTCACCGCGCCCTGCACGCAGCCCAATCATACCGTCACCGCGCCCTGCACGCAGCCCAATCATACCGTCACCGTGACCTGCACGCGGCCTAATCATACCGTCACCACGCCCTGCACGCAGCCCAATCATACAGTCACCGCGCCCTGCACGCAGCCCAATCATACCGTCACCGCGACCTGCACGCGGCCCAATCATACCGTCACCGCGCCCTGCACGCGGCCCAATCATACCGTCACCGCGCCCTGCACGCAGCCCAATCATACCGTCACCGCGACCTGCACGCGCGCCCAATCATACCGTCACCGCGCCCTGCACGCGCCCAATTCATACAGTCACCGCGCCCTGCAAGCGGCCCAATCATACCGTCACCGCGCCCTGCACGCGGCCCAATCATACCGTCACCGCGCCCTGCACGCGGCCCAATCATACCGTCACCGCGCCCTACACGCGGCCCAATCATACCGTCACCGCGCCCTACACGCGGCCCAATCATACCGTCACCGCGCCCTGCACCCCAGTCATACCGCCACCGCGCCCTACACACCCAATCATACCGTCACCGCGCCCTGCACGCGGCCCAATCATACCGTCACCGCGCCCTGCACCAATCATACCGCACCGCGCCCTACACCCCAATCATACCGTCACCGCGCCCTGCACGCGGCCCAATCATACCGCCACCGCGCCCTACACCCCAATCATACCGTCACCGCGCCCTGCACGCGGCCCAATCATACCGTCACCGCGCGCCTGCACGCAGCCCAATCATACCGTCACCGCGCCATGCACGTGGCCTAATCATACCGGCACTGTGCCCTACACGCGGCCCGGTCATACCGTTGCACTATACACAGGTGACACGCTGCAGCCTCCATACAGCAGACAGAGAAAAGGGTGAAGCGCCCACCGGAAACGGATGTCAACACCACTGGCTGAATGTTGTGTACGGAGGTTTCTCTATGTATCTGAACAACAACTAGATGAGAATTAAACAACACAACGCTTATAAGACCTAGGTCCGTAAGAAAGTGGAGTAGAGACGCTATATGTCCATAGACACAATAGTCCTTATCTTCAAGCGATGTGCTTCTTTGTAATACAAGTGGTGGAACGTGTACTGCAGGAGAAAACACAGAGAGACCAAAAATTGCGCAGTACATCAATATTGGGTGGGGATAAATTTTGTTCGTATCCAACTCACATTTTCCTCTTGAAGAGGGCATCTTCTGTGCGGCACGCGGAGGAAGCGTCCGGGGCAGCATCACTCCGTTAGCTCCGTGCACTCACCGCTAGGACCCAAAATACCATTTTTTGGCGATACCGGAGGAGCAGACCGAAGGGTATCTGGGCACATTATACAAGTCCCTACTTGCTATATTTCTGAGAGCCGGATATAGGCTCCCCAAAATGTGAGTTGGATACGAACTAAATTTATCCCCACCTAATATTGATGTGTCATGGAGCTGACATCGGGCTCGCCTCAGCGAACCGCGGAATCCAAACTGGACAAGTTTAAAGACCATTTTTACTCTTTATCCTTCGGTTGTGCGTATTGAATTGTATGGACATATGTCATGGAGCTGACGTGGCGCTCCACGCTTCAAACCCCAAGAGACTTTGTGTTCATTTGTATCGTGTGATTTTAAATCTATTTTACATTGTTTGGTTTTAGTTTGGGTTAGGTTAGTGTAAATTGCGTAGCTTTAGTTTTAAATATACTTATATTTCTTTAGGTAGAAATGTGTTTTTTTTTAAAGATACTACCTGCAGCGAGTTCAAATGCTTTCTTTCGTATAGATTGTAAAATAGGTTTTTCTCTTTGTTCATCTGCTATCTGTTTACATGTCTCAGAGGTTGGGAGTCACCATTGTCTCAGCCAAAACCTAATTGATTTGCTTTACAATAGATTATGTAAATGATGTGTGATATGAAGAAAGAGGAATGTTTATTGTAAATATCTGACATAATGTAATTAGCATTTTAGTAGGACGATGTGCGTCATTTATGCAAATTATGGCTGTTGGATCTCAGCATAAATTGTGGCGTTTTTGTTCATTAAAGAGCTCAGACAGAGAGAGAATCCTGTTGGAACATACAGCCGCGTCTGGTGTCTCCTTCAACTACGCTACACTACACTCCACCTCAGAAGGTACCGAGCCGCCTTCTGGAGATTCCTAACGACTCCAGGGCAGAGGAACAGAAGCAGGCGGGTCAAGCTGCTCGAGGCGCTGAGGACAGCGCTCCCAGTAGCCGGGCTGACCGCAACGAAGGGGTGTCTGGAAAGTCAGGACAGGCGGAAGAGAACGGTTCCGTCACATGATGTACTGCACAATTTTTGGTCTCTCTCTGTGTTTTCTCCTGCAGTACACGTTCCACCACTTGTATTTCAAAGAAGCATATCGCTTGAAGATAAGGACAGTTGTGTCTATGGACATATAGCGTCTCTACTCCACTTTCTTACGGACCTAGGTCTTATAAGCGCTGTGTTGTTTAATTTTCATCCATACAGCCGACGTTCGCTAATCATCACGGCTCACACCCGGCAACTTAGAGCAGTGAATCCTTCCACAAACATCCACATCACCCACAGGAGCCGCTGCGCACGCAGGAGGGCTCACCTATTCAGTGGCGCAGGTCAGCGGTGGGTACAACCCGACTATCATCATCCTCCAGCCCCTCGTAATAATCCAGCCCCACAATGTGGCATCCCGGCAGCGCCTCCTCCAGCAGGATCCGCACCAAACCTTTGCTTTGCACCGAGGGCAGGTCGGACACGTCCAGATGCCGCAGATTCCTGAGAAAGAGACTTGTCAGGGGTCGTGTGAGGCACAACATGCCATATCCAACCGTGCCATATCCAGCCCCCCCTTATCCAACCGCGCCATATCCAACCGCGCCATATCCAGCCCCCCCTTATCCAACTGCGCCATATCCAGCCCCCCCTTATCCAACTGCGCCATATCCAACCGCGCCATATCCAACCGCCCCTTATCCAACCGCCCCTTATCCAACCGCGCCATATCCAACCGTGCTTTATCCAGCCGCCCCCCGGCATTTTAACCTCTGCACGCTGATACCCGTGTGACCCATCGGTGTGTGCACGCCCCATCCCCTGCATTATATCCCTGTGTGGCCCCTCGGTGCTCAGGGGGTTAATCACATGCCGGGAGAGACGAGGCTTGATGACACTCACTTTAGGTGATGCAGAGCAGCCAGGCCTCGCTCGGTGATGCGGGGGCAGCCGGCCAGGGACAGGACCTCCAGGGAATCCTGAAACACGTAGAGGCGGCTCAGCGCCCAGTCGTCCAGGTGAGGGCAGCGCCGCAGGTAAAGCTCCCGCAATTCTTTTAGAGAGACTGGAGGGAGACACAAAAAAAACAGCCGATTCCTGATACCGGCTTTGCCACCACCGGGGGGGGGGGGGGTGTACCGGCGCTCTGCCACCACCGGGGGGGGGGGGGGAATAGCGGCACGCTGTCACCGCCGGGGGGGGGGGGAGGATAATGGCGCTCTTTTGCAGGGGGATATCGGCGCTCTGTCACCGGGGGGATATCGGCGCTCTGCACCAACGGGGGGGGGGGGGGGGATACCGGCGTGCCGTCACCCCCGTAGGGGGGGGATAACGGCGCTCTGTCACCGGGGGGATAACTGCGCTCTGTCGCAGGGGGATATCGGCGCTCTGTCGCCGGGGGATATCGGCGCACTGCCACCACCGGGGAGGGGGTGGGGAACGGCGCTCTGTCACCGGGGGGATATCGGTACTGTGTCACTGGGGGATATCGGCGCTCTGTCACCGGGGGGATATCGGCGCTCTGTCACCGGGGGGATATCGGCGCTCTGTCACCGGGGGGATATCGGTACTGTGTCACCGGGGGGATATCGGCGCTGTGTCACCGGGGGGGATATCGGCGCTCTGTCACCGGGGGTATCGGCGCTCTGCCACCACCAGGGGGGGGAATAGCGGCACGCTGTCACCGCCGGGGGGGGATAATGGCGCTCTTTTGCAGGGGGATATCGGCGCTCTGTCACCGGGGAATAACGGCACGGTCACCCGCGGGGGGGGATAACGGCGCTCTGTCACCGGGGGGGGGGGATAACTGCTCTCTGTCGCAGGGGGATATCGGCGCTCTGTCACCGGGGGGATATCGGCGCACTGCCACCACCGGGAGGGGGGGGGAACGGCGCTCTGTCACCGGGGGGATATCGGCGCTCTGTCACCGGGGGGGATATCGGCGCTCTGTCACCAGGGGATATCGGCGCTCTGTCACCGGGGAGATATCGGCGCTGTGTCACGGGGGGATATCGGCGCTGTGTCACCGGGGGGGATATCGGCGCTCTGTCACCGGGGGGGATATCGGCGCTCTGTCACCGGGGGGATATCGGCGCTCTGTCACCGGGGGGGATATCGGTGCTCTGTCACCGGGGGATATCGGCGCTGTGTCACCGGGGGGATATAAGCGCTCTGTCACCGGGGGGATATCGGCGCTCTGTCACCGGGGGGATATCGGTGCTCTGTCACTGGGGATACCGGCGCTCTGTCACCGGGGGGATATCGGCGCTCTGTCACCGGGGGGATATCGGCGCTCTGTCACCGGGGGATATCGGCGCTCTGTCACCGGGGGATATCGGCGCTCTGTCACCGGGGCATATCGGCGCTCTGTCACCGGGGGCATATCGGCGCTCTGTCACCGGGGGGATATCGGCACTCTGTCACCGGGGGGATATCGGCGCTCTGCCACCACCGGGGGGGATACCGGCGTGCCGTCACCCCCGTGGGGGGGATAACGGCGCTCTGTCACCGGGGGGATAACGGCGATCTGTCACCGGGGGGATATCGGCGCTCTGTCACCGGGGGGATATCGGTACTGTGTCACCGGGGGGATATCGGCGCTGTGTCACCGGGGGGGGATATCGGCGCTCTGTCACCGGGGGGATATCGGCGCTCTGCCACCACCAGGGGGGGGGGAATAGCGGCACGCTGTCACCGCCGGGGGGGGGATAATGGCGCTCTTTTGCAGGGGGATATCGGCGCTCTGTCACCGGGGGAATAACGGCACGGTCACCGCTGGGGGGATAACGGCGCTCTTTTGCAGGGGGATATCGGCGCTCTGTCACCGGGGGATATCGTCGCTCTGCCACCACCGGGGGGGGGGATACCGGCGTGCCGTCACCCCCGTGGGGGGGGGGGAGATAACTGCTCTCTGTCGCAGGGGGATATCGGCGCACTGCCACCACCGGGAGGGGGGGGGAACGGCGCTCTGTCACCGGGGGGATATCGGCGCTGTGTCACGGGGGGGATATCGGCGCTGTGTCACCGGAGGGGATATCGGCGCTGTGTCACCGGGGGGATATCGGCGCTCTGTCACCGGGGGGATATCGGCGCTCTGTCACCGGGGGATATCGGTGCTCTGTCACCGGGGGATATCGGCACTCTGTCACCGGGGGATATCGGCGCTGTGTCACCGGGGGATATCGGCGCTGTGTCACCGGGGGGGATATCGGCGCTGTGTCACCGGGGGATATCGGCGCTCTGTCACCGGGGGGATATCGGCGCTCTGTCAACGGGGGATATCGGCGCTCTGTCACCGGGGGCATATCGGCGCTCTGTCACCGGGGGCATATCGGCGCTCTGTCACCGGGGGCATATCGGCGCTCTGTCACCGGGGGATATCGGCGCTCTGTCACCGGGGGCATATCGGCGCTCTGTCACCGGGGGATATCGGCGCTCTGTCACCGGGGGCATATCGGCGCTCTGTCACCGGGGGATATCGGCGCTCTGTCACCGGGGCATATCGGCGCTCTGTCACCAGGGGATATCGGCGCTCTGTCACCGGGGGATATCGGCGCTCTGTCAACGGGGGATATCGGCGCTGTGTCACCGGGGGCATATCGGCGCTCTGTCACCGGGGGCATATCGGCGCTCTGTCACCAGGGGGATATCGGCGCTCTGTCACCGGGGGCATATCGGCGCTCTGTCACCAGGGGATATCGGCGCTCTGTCACCGGGGGCATATCGGCGCTCTGTCACCAGGGGGATATCGGCGCTCTGTCACCGGGGGATATCGGCGCTCTGTCAACGGGGGATATCGGCGCTGTGTCACGGGGGGATATCGGCGCTCTGTCAACGGGGGCTCTGAGATCAGAAATAAATTTGTGGATTAAGGCATTGAGATCGCTACAATAAGTGAAGATGCCATTCTACGGGATGACACTAGTGCAGCCAGATCCTCCATGTTTTCCTGGACATATATAATTTATTCATGCTGATGGGCAGTGCATGAAAAATACCACCCTGCAGCATGCAATGCCACCCCAAAGCATATAATGCCACCTCGCAGCATAAAATGCAACCCCGCAGCATGTAATGACACCCCGCAGCATGTAATGACACCCCACAGCATGTAATGACACCCCACAGCATGTAATGACACCCCGCAGCATGCAATGACACCCCGCAGCATGCAATGACACCCCGCAGCATGCAATGCCACCCCAAAGCATATAATGCCACCTCGCAGCATAAAATGCCACCCTGCAGCATGTAATGACACCCCACAGCATAAAATGCCACCCTGCAGCATGTAATGACACCCTGCAGCATGTAATGACACCCTGCAGCATGTAATGACACCCCTGCAGCATAAAATGCCACCCTGCAGCATGCAATGACACCCCGCAGCATGCAATGACACCCCGCAGCATGCAATGACACCCCGCAGCATGTAATGACACCCCGCAGCATGTAATGACACCCCGCAGCATGTAATGACACCCCGCAGCATGTAATGACACCCCGCAGCATGCAATGACACCCCGCAGCATGCAATGACACCCCGCAGCATGCAATGACACCCCTGCAGCATAAAATGCCACCCTGCAGCATGCAATGACACCCCGCAGCATGCAATGACACCCCGCAGCATGCAATGACACCCCGCAGCATGTAATGACACCCCGCAGCATGTAATGACACCCCGCAGCATGCAATGACACCCCGCAGCATGTAATGACACCCCGCAGCATGCAATGACACCCCGCAGCATGCAATGACACCCCGCAGCATGCAATGACACCCCGCAGCATGTAATGACACCCCGCAGCATGTAATGACACCCCGCAGCATGCAATGACACCCCGCAGCATGCAATGACACCCCGCAGCATGCAATGCCACCCCAAAGCATATAATGCCACCTCGCAGCATAAAATGCAACCCCGCAGCATGTAATGACACCCCGCAGCATGTAATGACACCCCACAGCATGTAATGACACCCCACAGCATGTAATGACACCCCCAGCATGCAATGACACCCCGCAGCAGCATGCAATGACACCCCGCAGCATGCAATGACACCCCGCAGCATGCAATGCCACCCCAAAGCATATAATGCCACCTCGCAGCATAAAATGCCACCCTGCAGCATGTAATGACACCCCACAGCATAAAATGCCACCCTGCAGCATGTAATGACACCCTGCAGCATGTAATGACACCCTGCAGCATGTAATGACACCCCTGCAGCATAAAATGCCACCCTGCAGCATGCAATGACACCCCGCAGCATGCAATGACACCCCGCAGCATGCAATGACACCCCGCAGCATGTAATGACACCCCGCAGCATGTAATGACACCCCGCAGCATGCAATGACACCCCGCAGCATGTAATGACACCCCGCAGCATGCAATGACACCCCGCAGCATGCAATGACACCCCGCAGCATGTAATGACACCCCGCAGCATGTAATGACACCCCGCAGCATGCAATGACACCCCGCAGCATGCAATGACACCCCGCAGCATGCAATGACACCCCGCAGCATGTAATGACACCCCGCAGCATGCAATGACACCCCGCAGCATGCAATGCCACCCCAAAGCATATAATGCCACCTCGCAGCATAAAATGCCACCCTGCAGCATGTAATGACACCCCACAGCATAAAATGCCACCCTGCAGCATGTAATGACACCCTGCAGCATGTAATGACACCCTGCAGCATGTAATGACACCCCTGCAGCATAAAATGCCACCCTGCAGCATGCAATGACACCCCAGCATGCAATGACACCCCGCAGCATGCAATGACACCCCGCAGCATGTAATGACACCCCGCAGCATGTAATGACACCCCGCAGCATGCAATGACACCCCGCAGCATGTAATGACACCCCGCAGCATGCAATGACACCCCGCAGCATGCAATGACACCCCGCAGCATGCAATGACACCCCGCAGCATGTAATGACACCCCGCAGCATGCAATGACACCCCGCAGCATGCAATGACACCCCGCAGCATGCAATGACACCCCGCAGCATGTAATGACACCCCGCAGCATGTAATGACACCCCGCAGCATGCAATGACACCCCGCAGCATGCAATGACACCCCGCAGCATGCAATGACACCCCGCAGCATGTAATGACACCCCGCAGCATGTAATGACACCCCGCAGCATGTAATGACACCCCGCAGCATGTAATGACACCCCGCAGCATGTAATGACACCCCGCAGCATGCTATGACACCCCACAGCTGCTAAACCACCCCGCAGCATGCTATACCACCCCGCAGAATGTATAATCCATAAGGTGCAAGTAAGAAATCATGAAGGAATCCCAGGAGAGCTGTCATGATTTCCTTCCTGCAGAATAAGAATCATACATGTTGCAGGGCAGCACTTTTCCCTGTCCTCCCCCTCTGCATGAAATAGTAATATGTGTTCAGGAAAACATGGCCGCCCAGGTGAGCCTAGACGTCGCACAGCCAGCTTTCATGCGCCACTTCCATCCTCTCTTCTCACCTATATTGTCCAAACCTCTGAAGGTCAGTGACGATTCACTGAGGTCGACGCATTCCACCGGCACCTCTTTCAGCTGGAGAAAATCCCAGGAAATTTGCCCCTTGCTGTCCGTCCGAAGCCAATCCGTGTGACCCTGAAACCTGGGGGGACCCCGAAAAACAGAAACAATGGCAAAGGGGTAAGCCAGAGAAACAGCAGAGAACAGGGGGCGCCCTAAAAATCATCACAGCCTGGGGGGGTGCCCTAAAATCATCACAGCCTGGGGGGGTGCCCTAAAATCACAGCAACAAAGAGCCTGGGGGCGCCCTAAAAATCATCACAGCAACAAAGAGCCTGGGGGGAGCGCCCTAAAAATCACAACAACAAAGAGCCTGGGGGGGGGGAGCGCCCTAAAAAAAATCACAACAAAGAGCCTGGGGGGAGCGTCTTAAAAATCACAACAACACAGAGCCTGGAGGGAGCGCCCTAAAAATCACAACAACAAAGAGCCTGGGGGGAGCGCCCTAAAAATCACAACAACAAAGAGCCTGGGGGGAGCGTCTTAAAAATCACAACAACAAACAGCCTGGGGGGAGCGCCCTAAAAATCACAACAACAACACAGAGCCTGGGGGGAGCGTCTTAAAAATCACAACAACAACAAAGAGCCTGGGGGGGAGCACCCTAAAAATCACAGCAACAAAGAGCCTGGGGGCACCCCCTAAAAATCACCACAACAACAAAGAGCCTGGGGGGAGCGCCCTAAAAATCATCACAGCAACAAAGAGCCTGGGGGATCGCCCTAAAAATCACAATAACAAAGAGCCTGGGGGGGGGGGCACCATAAAAATCGCAACAACAAAGAGCCTGGGGGGAGCGCCCTAAAAATCACAACAACAAAGAGCCTGGGGGGAGCGTCTTAAAAATCACAACAACAACAAAGAGCCCGGGGGGATAACCTTGTATGTGTAAGTGTGTGTATAAGTGTGTGTAATGGCCGCCTAACGCAGTAATCGTTATTACAAATTTCGCTGAAATTCAGTGCCTGGTTGCATTTCGGGGCCAGATCGTCTCTCTTTGAATAACCCTGTATGTATCAGACCAGCCGTTCAGCACTGTGGACAGCAGCTATTGAGTAGCTAACCATGGTGCTGAAACATCACGTAACACCAGATTATAAATAAATAAGTTGGAAGAAAGTTATTATTAAGTATTTTCCCAGGAACGACACATTGAGAACACCAGATTGGAAAGTGAAGGGTGCGTCTAGAGTCCAGCGACGGCCAGTTTAGCTCTTTTAACATGTCACAATGGTGGGTCATGTAGTTACATTGTAGCACAAAGCGGCAGAATGAGTTATACAATGTAGTAAGTTTCTGGAGGTGTGTTTGCGGGGCGGCTGCATACACTACATCTCCGTATTCAATGGCCGGCATAAGCATTTGTTGTACAATCTGCTTTCTTACCGCGGGGCTCAGGCAGGATTTGTTTCTGTACAGAGCACCTAGTTTGGGGTAAAGTTTAGATGAGAGTTTTTCGATGTGGGGGCCAAAAGATAGATTTGGGTCCAACCACATACCTAGATATTTGAGAGAAGTGACTGTGGTCAGCGTGTCATTTGATTTTGTCCCAACACATAGATGGGGTGTTTGCAATTTGTGTAGTTTAGGTTTTGTTACAAAGAGCATCGTTACAGTTATGTCAGTATTTAGAAACACCAGATAATAAATACTAGAACCTGGCTGTTATTTTATATTGTGTTTATTATCTGGTGTCACATGGAAGTAAATAATAATAATATCCTGCTTCCACGTTATTTTTGCAGACATGTAGCACATACCTCACTCCTCCCCTCTTAGAGAGCGCGAAATAAGCTGCCGCCACGTACGGGCCGTACCGCCTCTCAGTGTAAGCGTAATGCCTGGAAAAGAATAGAAAAACACTTAAAACAATCAAAGCGAGAATCACCTAATACACAAACCACATGATAATGTAATGACAGCGCACACCACTCCAATACACAAACCACATGATAATGTAATAAATCACAGCGCGCCCCACCCAATACAGAAACCACATGATAATGTAATGACAGCGCACACCACTCCATACACAAACCACATGATAATGTAATGACAGCGCACACCACTCGATACATAAATCACATGATAATGTAATGACAGCGCGCACCACTCGATACATAAACCACATGATAATGTAATGACAGCGCGCACCACTCGATACATAAACCACATGATAATGTAATAACAGCGCACACCACTCAATACATAAACCACCCGATAATGTAATAAATCACAGCGCGCACCACCCGATACATAAACCACCCGATAATGTAATCACAGCGCGCACCACCCGATACATAAACCACCCGATAATGTAATAAATCACAGCGCGCACCACTCGATACATAATAACGTATCGAGAGAATGAATCTGTACTTGTAGAAGCGGACGTGACGCCAGCGAGCCTGAATATGGGAAATATGGCACAGTCTGATGTGGTATGTTGTCTTTCTCTGCCCCCTTATCGCTCATCAGTAAAGGCGGCATAAAGGGACTCTGCACGTCTGATCGCTCGGTCACAGATGCTGCCGGCCAGACCGAGGCACTGCTGGACAGTCATAAAGGCAAACATAGATATTACTCCTTCCTGCAGATAGAAAGCACCAGAAAGGTGTTGCCCTGCAGGATGTGGAATTCATGTGCTTCTGGAGGGAAATCATTTGCCATCCAGGCAGCTGTCACAGGATTGGAGGTAAACGAATGAACTGGCTTCCTGTCTGCGGCATATCAATCCCACATACTGGAGGGCAGCACTGTTCATGTCCTGCCCCACTGCGTGTGTAAATTATGTATGTCTGCACAACACGGGCGACCTGGCAGCACCGATATTGGACAACATGTGATCATTACGCTTACGCACGCGTTTTTCCTGCGCAGGTTCCACTGCTTAAGGCGGACGCTCCAGCTGATGGCGGCCTCGATGTCGTAGAAATACTTGTCCAGAAAGTCCATGAGTCGGTGCCTGACGGCACTTACAGGTGAGCTGGAGGAGGAGCTGGGACGAGAGGCTCCCCAGGTGACAGCAGGGAGGGCTCCGATGGTCTGCACGCACACAGCAAGAGACGCCGCTCTGGAGGACCTCATCCACATGAAAGGAACAATGACCCGGGAGACCTGCAGGTAAACACAACGTTACTGAAAAGGTGGTGCATGCAGGGAAGGCTTCCTGGTGTGGGGCAATAAAGGACCCCCCCCCCGCCGTCCTCAGCAGCAAACAAAGCAGGTGGGCAGGAAACGGCTCAAATTATCTGCTTCTATTTAATGTTTATTAAAAACACAACATGGGGTGATAGTGTTCCAGCCGCCGGATACATCCCGGATATATAGAGATTGCCCGTCATTCGAGCAGGGATCCGATCCAGATCTCTGGGATATGTGAGCGGCCGCGTGTCTGCGCCGAATATCCTGCCCTAGGTCAGGGGTCTCAAATTACCCCATGCCAGGTTTTCATATCCCATGGAGGCCGCCGGCAAAATATCAAACGCAGGGGGTTTCATTAAAACATTCTTTTCATTTACAACAAAAAGTCATATATATATATATACTGTACACGACAAAAGGTGTATACACACACGTAACTCGGAGTATCAGGACGATGCTGCAGGTTCTAACTCTCCTTATACAAGAAAATGGGAAACGATCTGTGTCCTATAAGATGAGGCACTCCCGAAATATCTCGAAGCGCGTATCTGGAGCAGGTCCGACCTCCATATCACGGTTAGTATATCAAGGCAGGAAAAAGCCACAAATCATCCCTTAAAACAATTCTATTAAAACAAATGTAAATATAAAACGCCCGCAGGCCCGAGGCGTTTCGTCCGGAGCGCCAGACTTCCTCAGGGGCAGCGTGCAGGTCAAACACAAAACAAGAACCAAATTCTACATATCCTGTGCATTTTTATACAACGCTAAAGCGTTTTCATTGGTTGTAATTTGGCCTTATTATTAGCCCTGGCGTTTGCCATATATGGACATTTTCTTTTTAACCTCCATCTCCTGCTCCTCCAATCATTTCGTGTCTTTCGTGTTTGTATCGATCAGTCCACAGATCGCTGTATAAAGCCCCGAGACGTCACTTTCAAACGGAAGTGAATCGTAAAATCGAAGTACCGTAATTATCCGTGTCCTTCAGCGGGGCAAAAAGTTCTCCCTTACCAACAATCCCACAACTTGTAATTGTCCTACATAAGGGACCTTTCCTTCTCCTAGCGTTCGCTGGTGGTTCTCATTCCTTCTCCGGTGTTCTTCTGCGTATCCTTCGGAATCCCAGATTCTGGCCTTTCCAGTGACACCTCAATCGGCCCTTACGGATCCGGAGATACAGGGGTCTAAAGGTGGGCAGAGGGAATCCTGGGAGGTTGTCTCACGGAGAGGGCTGATGTCAGCCTGCCAGATCGGCACCAAGCAGGGGCCCAACCGGACTGGCGTGGAATGTCCTGCACCCTGGGAAGGGAATCCCCATGATGCTCCACACATGTTGTGGGCTGCAGGGCCAGCAAGGGCAATCCGGGCCGGGTGGTGTTTCTATGTTACAGTTGCTACAGGTGTTTGTATTAGTTTAACCACACCCCAGGAACTGGTTTAAACTAGTTCTCCCTGACCCCTTGCTTTATCCTTAGTCTGTACCCCAGGCTGTGTGTGTTACAGTAAATTAATGCCGGGCATGGTTTGTCTTCAATGAGCCGTTCATTTTACTGTGAAAAAGACCTGAGCTGGCTGGAAAATCAAGGTTTCCTGCGTGACTGCTCTGCACGCCGTATCGATGCTCAAAGCCTCGTGTAACAAAGATCTTAACCAGCGGCTCTACAGCTTTAATTTACCGGCAAATAATCATTTCCCCCAAAATCACATCGGCGTGAATAGTCCCGTGTGAATTTGCTGCAAAGAAAAAATGGATCCTAACTAAACATCACTGGGGCTTATTCACTAAACAGCAACTCTCAATCTCCACCGGAAACAGTAATATGACATGCTGAGAAATCACTTTGCTCCAGGGAGATATAATGACTCCCAGTATCCTCAAATATCATGTTATTACAGGAGGGATATAATCACTGTGACTCCCAGTATCCTCAAATATCATGTTATTACAGGAGGGATATAATCACTGTGACTCCCAGTATCCTCAAATATCATGTTATTACAGGAGGGATATAATCACTGTGACTCCCAGTATCCTCAAATATCATGTTATTACAGGAGGGATATAATCACTGTGACTCCCAGTATCCTCAAATATCATGTTATTACAGGAGGGATATAATCACTGTGACTCCCAGTATCCTCAGGCATCGTGTTATTACAGGAGGGATATAATCACTGTGACTCCCAGTATCCTCAGGCATCGTGTTATTACAGGAGGGCTATAATCACTGTGACTCCCAGTATCCTCAGACATCGTGTTATTACAGGAGGGATATAATCACTGTGACTCCCAGTATCCTCAGACATCGTGTTATTACAGGAGGGATATAATCACTGTGACTCCCAGTATCCTCAGACATCATGTTATTACAGGAGGGATATAATCACTGTGACTCCCAGTATCCTCAGGCATCGTGTTATTACAGGAGGGATATAATCACTGTGACTCCCAGTATCCTCAGGCATCGTGTTATTACAGGAGGGCTATAATCACTGTGACTCCCAGTATCCTCAGACATTGTGTTATTACAGGAGGGCTATAATCACTGTGACTCCCAGTATCCTCAGGCATCGTGTTATTACAGGAGGGCTATAATCACTGTGACTCCCAGTATCCTCAGACATCGTGTTATTACAGGAGGGATATAATCACTGTGACTCCCAGTATCCTCAGGCATCATGTTATTACAGGAGGGCTATAATCACTGTGACTCCCAGTATCCTCAGGACATCATGTTATTACAGGAGGGCTATAATCACTGTGACTCCCAGTATCCTCAGGCATCATGTTATTACAGGAGGGCTATAATCACTGTGACTCCCAGTATCCTCAGGCATCATGTTATTACAGGAGGGATATAATCAATGTGACTCCCAGTATCCTCAGGCATCATGTTATTACAGGAGGGCTATAATCACTGTGACTCCCAGTATCCTCAAATATCATGTTATTACAGGAGGGCTATAATCACTGTGACTCCCAGTATCCTCAGGCATCATGTTATTACAGGAGGGCTATAATCACTGTGACTCCCAGTATCCTCAGACATCATGTTATTACAGGAGGGATATAATCACTGTGACTCCCAGTATCCTCAGACATCGTGTTATTACAGGAGGGCTATAATCACTGTGACTCCCAGTATCCTCAGACATTGTGTTATTACAGGAGGGCTATAATCACTGTGACTCCCAGTATCCTCAGGCATCGTGTTATTACAGGAGGGATATAATCACTGTGACTCCCAGTATCCTCAGGCATCGTGTTATTACAGGAGGGATATAATCACTGTGACTCCCAGTATCCTCAGACATCATGTTATTACAGGAGGGATATAATCACTGTGACTCCCAGTATCCTCAGACATCATGTTATTACAGGAGGGCTATAATCACTGTGACTCCCAGTATCCTCAGACATCGTGTTATTACAGGAGGGATATAATCACTGTGACTCCCAGTATCCTCAGACATCATGTTATTACAGGAGGGCTATAATCACTGTGACTCCCAGTATCCTCAGACATCATGTTATTACAGAGGGATATAATCACTGTGACTCCCAGTATCCTCAGACATCGTGTATTACAGGAGATATAATCACTGTGACTCCCAGTATCCTCAGACATCATGTTATTACAGGAGGGATATAATCACTGTGACTCCCAGTATCCTCAGACATCATGTTATTACAGGAGGGCTATAATCACTGTGACTCCCAGTATCCTCAGACATCGTGTTATTACAGGAGGGATATAATCACTGTGACTCCCAGTATCCTCAGACATCATGTTATTACAGGAGGGCTATAATCACTGTGACTCCCAGTATCCTCAGACATCATGTTATTACAGGAGGGATTAATCACTGTGACTCCCAGTATCCTCAGACATCATGTTATTACAGGAGGGATATAATCACTGTGACTCCCAGTATCCTCAGACATCATGTTATTACAGGAGGGATATAATCACTGTGACTCCCAGTATCCTCAGACATCATGTTATTACAGGAGGGCTATAATCACTGTGACTCCCAGTATCCTCAGACATCGTGTTATTACAGGAGGATATAATCACTGTGACTCCCAGTATCCTCAGACATCATGTTATTACAGGAGGGCTATAATCACTGTGACTCCCAGTATCCTCAGACATCATGTTATTACAGGAGGGATATAATCACTGTGACTCCCAGTATCCTCAGACATCATGTTATTACAGGAGGGATATAATCACTGTGACTCCCAGTATCTCAGCAGCAGTCGCGACTCTAGGGAACAATATATTTAGGGGGGGCACAAAGTATACCGCAGTCAAAACTGGGGGGCACTAATAATTTTCACCGCTAAATCATATCACTGAATAAAAGTAAGGGCCGTCACCTGGGTGAACTAAACACCATCACTAAAGGAAAAAGTTAAGCGCGAGCTCGCTAAAAACTTAGTGCCTGATGACCTACTAAAACAATCACCATTGTCTGCAGTAGTTATAGTCATGACAAGGTTATTTGGCGCACGCTAGGGAAACTCTAAGACCCAGTCTGAGGACCCAGCGCTAATGCGGTTGTGTACAGGATCTAGAACGTTTTTTTCCAGTGCAGAGTGCCGGGCCATACCTATCCCCCGCCCTCACAAGCTTGAATATGAACACATCCAGTGAATAACCTCTCACCCCTGCATTATTAAAATCCTCCAAGGTGGACATATCATCCATGTCTTGATGCACACATATATTAAGGCTGATGGGCATTGCATGATAAACACCACCCAGCAGCAGGTAGAATCATTACACTGCATTTAATAGATCCAAAAGGAAGGCCAGGTGAGCGACAATTAACTTCCCTGCTGCAGCATATAAATAACACATGTTTCAGGGCAAGACTTATGTGTCCCTTTAAACATGGTCACCCTAATAATCACCCGCTTACATACTATGAATATCCCCCAGCATAAAATGTTTAAAATTAGGCAATATATTAGAATTAGGATATATGTGCATAAAGGATACATTTACAATAGAGCCGACTGCAACAGCAACGACAATGCGGACCAGATCCATTACTATAGTGTATGGGGCCAAGAGAACACCTGTGCTGCATTCCTTTCAATTGCCTGTTAATTTTGGCGAGGATCTGGTTTTTCTGTTTTTTTGGCGTTAGCACCAGGGCTGAGCAGTAGGTAAAATATTGCAATTAGCGCCCCTCAAAAAATTAGCGCTGGCACCAAGTGATCTGTTATCTGCAAAAGTGCTAGAGATCTCTTGCTCTCCCTGTGTTAAGTAAAGGACGTGGAAAGTACAGTAAGCTTTGGTAAAATCACTAATAGCGCCGCCTAAGAGATTTTTCTGTTTGTAGCGGGAGGCAAACGATCTGTTGGTCAGGCGCTAGACTGATATTAACCTGGCGCTAACGCAAAATCTGCCGACGCAAGGGTTAACTCACACCAGGTAATAGTGCCCTAAATAAGTATA